>ML681981.1:6680970-6749957 GCA_007922195.1 Podocnemis expansa | reverse complement strand
TGAGGACAAATTACTAGGGTCTAGGCAGGGTTTGCTGGTTACAATTCTGTGTCCTTCTTATGTGAACATAATGGTCCCTTCTGCCTGTAGAAGCTATGGCCTTTTATACTCATTGATCCAAGAGAAAACATCACATTCTCTACCTTTTCTAACAATATATGAAGGCATTGGTTTTTTACACACTTCTTAAGTAATGCACTTGAACTAAAATTAAGAGATGTCTCACTGTAGTTTTCTTAATTTATATCAACTGCAGCAGAGCTAATAATTGACTTTAGTGTTTCTGTATTCTTCAGTGATTTACCGAAATGTAAATGCCAGGTTTTCAAAAATCAGCAACTCCTCTACACCTACAAAATAGGCCTGGCTGCCTGCAAAACAGGCAGTTACACATACAGAACATGCATTTGTTCACATAGAATGGGTAACCTCAAACTCAAACCAGTACATGCATATGAATGACTTTTTTTCCAAGTAAAAAGTCTATTTTGCATGCCCAATTATCTCTGAGTATGTCCAAGAATAATTTGTAATTGTAATTGAAACACTGATTTTTTTTTTAAGTATTGCCCATGATTTTATGATAACAATTTTGGGTTAAATCCTTCTTGTTTTATCCACACAAGGTATCTCACTGATGTCCATGGAAAGATTCTCTGAGGAAGACAAGCCAGATTCGTGGTTTTATACTTGCTGCCGTTATCTTAGTAATTTGAAATTCACTGTAGTATGAAAATTATAAATTGTAGATTGAACTCTGATAATTTTTATTTTCAGGAATAGCACTCTTCTACGTGAAGAAGCCTAGGCTATGCTGGAGGCTGTAGTCAACTTAAGTGACTTAATTCAACTTAAACAACTCCCTTACCACATTTGGAGTTCGTTAAGTTGACTTAACTCCTGCCCTTTAAGGGTTGAGTCGACTTTATTAAGTCAACTTAACATAATGTGCCCATTAAAGTAGATTTAATAAAGTCAACTTAGTGCATTAGAGACATTTAAGTTGACTTTATAAAGTGGACTTAATCCAGGGGACCCATTTAAAGTTGACTTTATTACGTTGACTTTAAATGGGTCCCCTGCCTTAAGTCCACTTTATAAAGTAGAGTTAAACAAATGGGACCTCACTAAGTTAACTTCATAAAGTTGACTTTGACCTTATTAAGGGTATGTCTTTGCTGATGGTGGCAAAATTGCCACTGTCAGACAGACATTCCAGGGCGTGATTAGCAGCAAATATGTTCTGACTTCTGTGCTCCTGAAACTCAGCTCCAGAAGTCCTGTCCCCTAGAAGGCACAGAGGAAAGCCAACCATAAGCCATTTGTGGTCGGCTTCCCTCAGCGTGTCCTGGTAGCTTAGAAAGTTGCCGGCAGTTATGCAAGGCATTTTACATGCCTTGCGTAAATGCCAGTTGACTGCCGCCAAAAAGCCCCGTAAGTATAGACCAGGGCTCAGTCTGCTTATACCAGATTAAGGGCTTGTCTACACTGAAAATGCTGCATTGATCGCCATGGATTGATTTAGCAGGATTGATTGAATGGCCAGTGTAGACCCACACAATCAATCGTGGAAGTCTTCTCTGTACAATGTTGTAACTCAATCCCTCCAAGAAGAGTAGCTTTGAAGGAAGAGCACCTCCAGTCAACACAGATGAGTGAAGATGCCACGATAAGTGGGAGTAAGTAAGTCAGTGGGAGATGCGTATTCTATTGCACGTAGATTAAGTATCTCCCGTCAACTTAGTGTGACAGTGTAGACCAGACCTAATTCTATTACATATGGCATTATATTTTCCAATATGCACAACCACATATGCAATGTGGATAGCCACAGACAATTTCTTACGCATGCTGATTGGATGTGTATGTACATATCTGTATCCATGCAGGACTCTACAGATGAGTATAGCCCTGCAAATCCATGGGGATCCACATCCACAGAAACGTTGCAGATATTTGCAGATCAGTTCTTGCAGGTGCTGATCAGATACAGCTCCACATATTTGTATTTGGGCAGGGCTCCATCTATTCATTTCAATGAAATTATCTGGGTTAAGTTCAGAGAGTATAAGGGAGAAAAGAATGATAGCTTTCAAACATGTTTTTTCTAGTTTTAATGGCATAGTGCATAGTACGGCATATTACACTGAATGTTGACTTACAGAAGCTAATGGTAATGAGAAATGGAAATTTGTTCTGTCTGTGGTTTTGTGATATGCTGTTTTCCTATGGAATATAATTCATTGCCCTATTTTTAATATAATTGTTCATTTTAGTATCTATTCATTTCAGTATTTTGAAATAATAGTTTTTATATTGCTTGAAAGCTGTCTGTAGTACTGAAGTAATTACCTCTTTCTCACTCATATGTTTATGTTAACTTGCCATTTGTATTGTGTGTCTCAAAGAATTTGTCTTTGCTGTGCTTAAAATTGTTGAAAGTGTTTTACTTCTGCTAATGTTATCAGGAACAATTTGTGTAGTGTACATGCAGTCTAAAATGATGTAGGTATAACTGGAATGATAGTACCTGCTTCAGATAAAACTTATCAGTGCATTTATATTCTTCCACCCGTTAAGAATAACTGAACCTGTTTGACTAATATATATCCAAAAAGTGGAAATGTGTGTGGGAGGGGGGATAAAATGAGTGATAAGTAATGACATATAATGAAATTAAGTGTTCCTCTAGAAGATTTTCAAAAACTGATTTGAGAAGGATTAACAAAAATATATTCTTTTATCCAGTTCCTTCACTGAGGAGTAGAATTACCTCTGTAGTTAATTCAGCAGCAGGTAGCAGTGTTAGGCCTGGACACTGTTTACAATAAACATGCAAACTGAACTCTGTGAAAGCGTTGCTACGATTATCTTGTGTGACTGGCCTTTCTAAAATAGGCCATTGGTTATAAACCATTAGTAGAGATCTTTGTTTCAATGAGAATCTGTGTTCTTTCTGAAAGACCAAGGAGTCTTGTGACACTTTTAAAGGCTAACAAATTTCTTTATCACATGAGCGTTCATGGGAGAAAATCCCACTTTGTGCTCCTTTTGATAAATGCAGCAAAAAAAGGTTCTTGATTTAAACTACTGTACAATTTGACAGGTCTATCAAGGAAGATTTAGTTATATAGGGAAGTGCTAGTTTAGGCCCCATAGGCAGTGCTATTTACTCGGGATCCAATTCTGCCACTTCTGTTTACATTGACATTCAACTAAACCTAAGAATTGTTCCTCTAACTCTTGCATCTGGATTACTGTGTTGACTGGATGAATGTTTCTTGACTTCCATATTCAACCTGTATGGATCTTCCCTAATGATGGGAAGGGTCTCTATCAGAAAAAAATTCTAAGAAGCTGAAGTTTGTGCGTTTCTTCCCTTGTGGGGAAAAAAAGGTAATTGTTTGAATTAGCAACAGAAGAGGAGCTCCTCTGTAACATCTCTTCAGTTGAAGTGAACTCCAGCTGGTGTCATTATTCTGGGAATTGATATGGGCATCCCTCTGATGTATATATCCCTGGGGTAAATGTTAAAGCATGGCTTCTTGTAGTATAACCCATCCCTCTGCACAATCTCAGTCACTTAGTCTATGGCTATACTGGTGGCAGCAAAACTGGTAGTGCACTCTTCTGGGTGCAATTGAGTGGTCTGTCAAGACAACTCAATCACTCCAGAGTTCACAATAATAACTCCAGCTCTGGAAGTGGTATAGCACTAAGGTGAACAGACGGCATTGCCATTTACCTAGTGCCTATGTAGGGGCATGTAAGTGTGCATTAGTCAAGCAATGGGAGATACGCAAAGTATTCTACATACCTTGGGTATTTTCCACTGCTTACCACCAGAAAATGCAGCAAGTGTAGACAAGGGCTTAGTGAGTTCAAAGGGACTGCTCATAGAATTATATATTGACAATGTGAATAAGAGCATCAAAAGTGGGCCTGGAGTCTGGAAGTATTTTGCAAGGCTGTGCCACATCTAAGAATGCTATATTTGACAAGTAGGGATTGTTCCCTATCCAGACTTATTTTGGAAAACTAATGAGTTGGTTGTGTTGATGAATAATTTGAGTATTCAAATTTTCCAGTGTTGCCTATCTTCACACAAAAGTCTTTTGTTGGTGGAAAATCCAGTATCTTAAAATATATGACATATCTGGAGGCAAGGCATCAAATATGCGATCTGTTGTACTCACTTGTTAGTGAATTTTGTTATTTGGCATAGGTGCATCTCAGTTACCATTTTTACCTGTCCCTGTGCATTACCTATGGTCTAGGTTCATTAATTTTAAAGGTATTTCCTTCCCACTCGGTAGTAGTACTAGTATGACTCAGTTATATTTTGTAATTCAGAATGTGTTTCACTGATACAACAGCATTTTAGTATACTGTGCTTTCAGTACAATGCCATGGCAAGTCATAGTGAATGCTTTGTTTCTTAACAAATTCAACCTCAGTCAAAAAGATCAAGCTAGACTATAAGCTCCGTAAATAAAGATAGTGCCATTTAAAGTGAACCAAAATTCACTTGTATCAGTGTGATTATTTCAAATATATCTGTGACCAGATATAGCACTGAATTAATGATTGAAATTTCATAGGTTATGGTAATTTCTAGGGTTTTTCAATTTACATTTATATGAAGGTACTGGTATTGGTATCTACTTGGTTGGTTGATTACAAGCATTTAAAGTAAAACTGCAAAGGAATCAAAACGACTTATCACTTGGTCGAATGCAAAGCAGGGCAAAAATTTGAATGCATATTTTCAAATATTGTCTATACAAAAATATAAATATAAAGCAAACAAGAAGCCAGTATAACTGCAGCCTTTTTATATCTGCAGTGGCAAAAAGATTGGACCTGCAGTTATACATTCATGTCTTGTCTACCTAAGGGTCAGAGGCCATGAAATTTCACCCAGTTACCTTCCCAGTAGTTTGTGTTTGGTCACTAGAGTAGTCAGATGATATTTAGTCAGTCATAGACCCCCCCACATCCTGCAATTGACTCTGTGTGGAGAACCCTTTACTTCAGTGTGGCTCCATGAGAGCAAACTGGTTCACCCATGGGTAGTCATTTGCAGGGGCAGGATTTTCACTAGTAAGTCACAAGAAGATTGTTCCTCTTTTAAAGGAAGTTGAGGGTACTGAGAACTTCAGCTGGATTGGACGGCAGTGTACCGTACATTGTGAATCTTTGAGCAGCAGGTTGAACTATATGAACTCCTGAGGTCTTTCTCAATCCCAATATTCTATTCTTTTTCAATATCTCAGAGATGGACATAGCTGAGCAGATAGTCACTAGCACTGTCAGATTGTTCAATCACTTGAGCAGCATTGGGATGTTAAGGAATAAAAGAAAAAAGGAGTTTGGCACAATATCTTGGACTTAATCAGTGCTCTAAGATTAAAGCATAAGGACGTAGGAGAGCTCAAACACAAAGGCAGAATGGCGCTTTACTTGTAATGGCTGTAGTAAGTCTGTTAGCTCATGAGGCAGAAAATAATTAGAGCAACTTGTGTCATATGCACTTGATGGTTTGAAAGGAAGCGTTAACATAAAACCAGGAAATTGTTAAGGAATTGACTCGTTTGTGTGATGCACATTTCTGTAATGCACCTAATCCAAGTAACAGTTTCCGTGACCTATTCTGCAGGTGATGGCGACGCTGGCTACAGCAAAAATGATCAAGTACACAAGATAAACATTTATACTTACAAATAGAAGGTATAATTAGGTTTGGGATCTGAGGCATATATGAGTTTCCAGATAATAAATCAATGTAACTTGATAAATGTACCGAATTAAGTAATGTTAGGAAAATAATTATGGTTAAAGTCACTTATTAGATAATTAGGAGAGCAATTCAAAAGGGATTTTGAACTATTGTAAATAACTTCCCTTTCTTTAAAGTGTCCACAAGTAGCAGTGACAGTCCATTCCAGCTGCCAGTGATCATGAGGTCATAAGGATTTCACAAATATACCACTTTTCCATAGGCCCTCCCCTTTGCTGAGATAATGTGGGAGTCATTGCACTGATTTGGGGATGCCTGTGGATTCCCTAAACAGAAGAGACCACCACCAGCTAAGCCTTGCTATATATTAGGAGCATTGTGTTTTACACATAGGTATATAATTAATCAGCAACCATTCTGCATATGCAATGGGATGTAGATGCTAGGTTACTGTATGTTTTAAAATTCTTCCATGAATTACTTATACCTTTATAAGAGAACTGTTTTTGTAATAAAGGGATGGTTACACTGTGATATTACATTGTATATTTATAGATATTTGTAACATCACCTAGAATTACAATTGCTTCCATTTTAGGAGAAACTGAGTAGTGCACTAATATGCCTTCTTTTGCCCTTGCTCCAAGCTAATCAATATACAATTGTTCTGTTTTTTCTTGTACTAACAAGAAGAGAAATAACATCAGAGAGTACCCATATGAAAATTCTGTTGTAAACAGTGAACTAATGTCATGTTTAAGACAATTGCAAGTTTGTTTACTATAAGCCATCAGTTTGGAATATTTTTTTGTCTGACTCCTCTAAAGTTGTATGTAACATTGGGAGGATTATGAAGAATACATTCCATTTAAAATGTTATTGAATGCCTGAGTTATAATTTGGAAAAAAGAGTAGAATGAAGATATAGTAGAAAATACATGAAATGTAGAGATGCAGCATAAGATTTATTTTTTTAATAAGAAGATAAATATGTTTTTAGTTAGGTCAGGTATTTTTTTTACTTTATAGCTATTACATAATGTTGTTGTTATATGTTCAGAATACCAGCTTACTGTAAATGCTGGAAAAATAGGATTTTTACTGTGAACTTTTCAATTTTAAATTTTTCTGTGAACAGCAATGAAAGTGATAGAAAGAAATGGAATGTGTGCAGTTCTAATCTCCCTTTATAAGAGAGAGGAATTCACACTGGAACAGGTACACAGGGGAGATATTAGGGATTCCAGGGCCCTGTTCAAAAGTCAAGGATGGGGTCCCCCATATCACTTGGGTAGCCTCATCCTTGACTTTTGCTCAGAGCTGGCCTCATTGTGGCCCCCACCAGCAAGCCAGCCCACTGCTTGTTCCACAAGGGCACCCACTGACCCCCACCAGCAAACCAATTCCACTATATGCATCCACGATGGTCCCTTAGCCATGCCAATGGCCTCACTAGCAAGCCCTCTGGCCCTCTCACTGGCCCTCCAGCACAAAGCCCCTCCCTTCCCATGGGCCCTAGGCGCATTCCCACACTGCTCTCACACTAAGACTACCTATGGAGGTGCAGAGTAGAATACAAGTTTGATCAAAGGAATTGAGATCCTGCCTTATGAGAGGACACTTAAGGAGCTTAGTTTGTTTAGCCTAATAAAATGAAGGAGAGGTGACTGTTTTCTGTATACACATCAGAGGGATAAACACCCAGAGATAGGGCAGGGTTATGTAAGCTAAGGGCCAATGCTGTCATGAGAACAAATGGATATAAACGGACATCGACAAGTTGAGACTTGAAATTAGATTAAACTTTCTAGCAATTAGAATTTCTAAAACAGCCTTCCATTGGCAGTAGCAAAAACCCAATTTGTTTTAAGACTGACCTTGGTAAATTTATGGAGGGGATAGTATGATGAGATTGATCACAAGATCACATGACTCATCTACAGTTCCTGTTAGCACATGGGAGATGGAAAGGACTTTGAGCTACTACACATTGTTCTTTTTCCCAACTATCTGGCTGGTGCGTATAGCCTGCATGCTAAAGGACTAACTGATTATTCTGTGTGCGGTTGGGAAGGAATTTCCCATCGGCTAAGATTGGTAGAGACTGCAGGTTTGTTTTTGCCTTCCTGTGCAGCATGATGTGGGTCATTTGCTGGTTTGAACCAGAGTAAATTGTGAATTTTCTGTAACTACTAGCATTATGTCAATATTTGAGGACTACAATAACAGCAAGAGGTTATGGGTCTGTTGCAGGAGTAGATGGGCATGGTTCTGTGGCCTGCCATGTACAGAAGGTCAGACTAGATGTTAATGATAGCCTTACTGAATTTCTGTGAATCTAAGGGGGGAAAAAAAGCTTTCACTCAGGAGATACAAATGTGTAAAAGAGTAAGTAGATTTGTTAGACTGTGTATCCTGGGTAAAACAACAGAGTCCTGTGGCACTTAAAAACTAACATTTATTTACTGCATGAGTTTTCATGGGAGAAAATGCCACTCTGTCTGACACTTTGAAGATGGGGATGAAATGGGGTTTTCTCGCATGAAAGCTCATGCAATAAATACATTTGTTAGTCTTTAAAGCTATGTCTACATTTACTAAGGCTAATTAATCAATTTGAACTAATAATGGTTAATTTGAACTCAGTTAATTCGAACTAACATGGCCACACTAGAAGCCCAAATCAAACTAGCATGCCCATGGACAGGACTTGCTAGTTCAATTTAGGAAGGGGACGCCATGGGAAGTGTGGCAGCATGGCACTCAAAGGCCATGCCCCCACCCAATATGTAGAAAGAGAAGGGCACTCTGGGAGGAGGAAGGGCAAGCTATGTTAATTCAAACATATGGTTAATTCAAATTAATGCAGCGCCATTCAGTTACTTCGAACTAATAAGTTAAGGGAAGTTTTATAACTTTGAAGTAAATGTTCATTACTTCGAATTAAGGACTTCCTTAGTTCAAAATAATGAAAGCCAAAGTAGCTATGCACTAATATAGTTCGAATTAATCCTCATTCATTCAAACTAAATTCCAAATGTAGACATAACCTAAAAGTGCCACAGGACTCTTTTTTTGTTTTACTGAACTAGATGAACACAGCTGCCCCTTTTATCCTGGGTAAGCAGATCCATGAAGATACCTTGTGAATTACATAATAATGTACTAAAAATAAATCATTATCATAACCACTAAGTAAACTTCTGGGTTCATAAGCATCCAGGTCCGATCTACACCGGAGAGTTTTGTTGGCAAAAGCCAGCTTTTTGGTGTAGACACTACGATCACCTCCCTGCTGACAAAACTGCCCTGTTCTGACAAAATAACATGACCTCGATGAAAAGTGTAGGGCTTTTGTCAGCAGAGCTAGGGCAACACAGTGTCTGTGTAGACACTGCACCTTCTTACAGCAGAGAGAGGCTGTCGTTCTTCTCAGTGTCACCATTCCTATGGAGCTCCCAGTTGGGAGCAGGGTGCGAAGTCCTGGCTGCTGCAGCCTGGCAGCTACAATATGAGACACAGGTGTCTGCAGTACACCTCACAGCTGGGAGCCAGGTCTGAACCAGATGCAGCTAGCTGCGGCCTGACTCCTGGCTGGGACTGAGGACTGGTGAGGGGTGGAGCAGCCAGTTGAGAGCCTATGGGATCCCAGTACAGAGCTGAGAGACGAGGATCTCAGCTCACCACACAGTACCTTACATCACTAGAAGCCTTTTTGGAAGGGGTGCAGTCCACAGCCAAGGAAAGTAATGTAGACATTACAGTGATGTGGACACATAGGAATGTGGTGAGATAACTCAGTGTTTCACACATAGTTGCTTGGTGTGGGTTAATAAAAAAAAATACTGGAAACCCTTAGTTCAATAATGCATAGTATTTAATCAGTCCTTTACAAAACACTGCACAAATATTACATGAATTCTTACAATGTGGCATGAGTTTGACAGCTAAGCATTATTTTCAGCATCATTTAGAGACTGGGAAAGTGAGATAGAGGTGCATTGTGTTATGAATCACTGTGCCAACAGACAGTCATAGTAGTTACTATATGCAGTATGACTATTTTATAAATGTCAGGTATTTTATATAAAGTTTTTTGAAATATTACAGTACATGAAGCTAAATGGGTAGTGAATGCTGATAATTAAGAGATTGTCAATGTGCTGGACACTGAAAGTTACATAGGGCTATTAAGTGCCATGGAGATTAATGTAGAACTATATAACTAACCCAATATGAGCTTTCTAGCCTTCTGATATTTTGCACAGTCAAGAGAATACAAACAGTAACTTAGCCTGTAAGCTCTTTAAGGCAGGGACCATCACTTTGTTCTTTTTATACAGTAGGTAGCACAATGGGGTTCTGGTTCATAATAGAAGAAATAAGGCTTGAAAGAAACTCTGGACGTCATCAAGTTTAGCCCCTTGCACTGAAGCAGGACCAAGTAACCTACATCATCACTGACATATTTGTCCGACCACTTCTTTAAAACATCCTAGGATGGGAATTCCACAACTTTCCTTGGAAGACTATGTTCTAGAGCTTAACTGATCATATTCTTGGCAGTAGCCACCTATATCTCCTTTGCTTCAGATTACGCCAGTTACTATGTTTCGTACTTTCCGTGAGCATTAAGAGTAATTGATCACTGTCCTCTTTATCAGAACCCTTTACATATTTGAAGATTGTAATTAGGTCCCTCTCCTCTAAGTTGACTTGTCTCAAGACTAAACATGCCCATTTTGATTGAACCTTCACAGTTCAGGTATTTTTTAAAAATATTTTAAAATTTTTTGTCTACCTTCTGTACTTTTTTTCCAATTTGTCCATATCTTTCCTAAAGTATGGTACCCTGAATCTCATACAGTACTCCAGCTGAGGCCTTAACAGTGCCAAGTAGAGCAGGAAAATTATATCCCATGTTTTATGTACACAGTTCTAATAAAATACCTCAGAATGTTAGCCTTTTTTTGCTGCTGCATCAAGTTGTTGACTCTCATTCAAGCTGTGATGTGCTATAACCTCCAGTTTCTTTCCTGCAGTACTACCACCTTACCATTTATTTACCTTTTTGTAGATGTGCATTTGATTCTTCTTTCCTGCGTATGGGAACTTTGCAGTTATTTTATTGCATTTCATCTTGTTGAGGTCAAACCGATTCACCAGTGTGTCACAGTTGTTTTGAATTCTAATCATATCCCGCAAAGTGCATGCAATCCCCATTTCCCAACATTTTATAAGCAAACTCTCCACTCTATTAAATAAATCATTAATGAAAATATTAAATTGTTCAGGACCCAAGACAGACCCCCACAAGACCTTATGAGATACACCCTCCAACTTTGACAGCGAACTATTTATTACTATTCCTTGAGTATTCTTTCAACTGATAGTGCCCCGTTTTACAGTAATTTCATCTAGACCACTGTTGCCTAATTTAGTTATGAGTGACCGTATCAAACCTTATTAAAATCAAGATATATCATGTCTACTGCTTTTCCCTGTATCCAGTTGGCTAGCAGTTCTATTGTCAAAAAGGAAACTAGCTTGATTTGGTGTAATTCTTTTTTGGCATATCCATGTGACTTTTTCTTATAACCCATTTATTGCCAAGATCCTTACCAAATGATTGATTAATACAGTAATTTGTTCTATTTTTTTCCCATGTATCAAAGTGAGGCTGACCTGCATCCTCTTTGTTCCCCCCATCAAAGATAGGAACTATGTTTGCCTTTCTCCAGTCCTCAGGAGCCTCATCTATCCACCTTCTCGAAAACAATTGCTAATACTTCTGTGATTGCTTCATCTAGTTTCTTACCTAGCCTAGAGTGAATTTCACCAGGCTCTACCAATTTGAACACATTGGAATTATCTAAATATTCTTTAACTTGTTCTTCCCCTATTTTTTGGCTTTAGTTCCTTTTGTCTTGTTGTTAATATTAATTATGTTGAATATCTGGTCTCCATTAATCTTTTTCGTGAAGGCTGAAGTAAAATAGGCACTAATCTCTTCAGCCTTCTTGACATAATCTTATTCATTCTCCTTCTCCACTAACTAGAGGATTTACGTTTTCTTTCATCACTTTCCTTTATAAAAATAATACACTGTAATAAGAGACTAGATTTTAGATCAGACTGCAAGCCTATGTAGGAATGTAAGAAGTCCCATACGTCATTGTGTGGGCTATCCTTAACTTGGATCTGTGTACACAGGCAGGCACTGTACCCCTACTATTGCCTCCTGCAGCAAATGGCTGAGAAGGGTGGGGGCAAGGTACAGGTCAGTTAGTGGCTTTACCCTATCGATACATCAGCCTACAGAGCTGAGCCTGAGCAGAAAAGAGAATTATAATTTGCTGCTTGTATGGGGCAGCAATAAAATTAGTAATCCTGTGAAGCAAAGGAAAGCAGGGAGGGAATCCTGGATCCATGAGCCAGTTCATCTGGGATGCTCATTGGTTAGCACTGAAACACACCATTCTTTACTGTGGATGGTGGTGTTATAACACAGGCGTGGCCAAACCAGGAGCATCACTGCCCTAGGGAAAGACCAGGGACACAGGCCCTAGCCCCACCCACTGGCCACTGCCCCCCATGGCCCTGATTCTCTGCCCAATCCTGATCTGGCCTCAGGGTCCTGCTGCCACCAGCCTGGCCCTGGTCCCCGGATGGGGACAGGGATGGGAGAGGCGGGCACTGCCACAGGGGGCCCGGCCTGAATTCCCAGTAGGGGACTGGGCTGGGAGTGACAGGTGCCCTCACAGCCCCAGATCTCCACCTGGGGATGGGGACAGGAGACGCACGGGCTGTCCTGGACATTCAGGGCACTGGTGCTGGGGATTGGGGCACATGCCCTGTGTGCCAGGTGCCAGAGATGCCCTGGGCCAAACTACAGCTCCTCTCTTGAATGAAAAAGTGCAGCTCATGGAAAAATATCAGCAAATCAATTTAGGAAAGCAGCCCCAGCCTAGGAGTTTTAAATCTCCTGCCTTGAGTGTTCTCTGAGCATGCTCATGGGGAAGCTGCAGCCTGTGCCTAGCCGCCAGAGTGGCCAGGAAAGGAGGCCCTGGCAAGAGGGGGTTGGCCTGGGGGAGCCAGCATCAGGGCCTGGGGGTTCAGGAGGGGGTGAGGACGGAGGAGAGAAGCAGGGGATGGCGGGGAGAAGCGCAGCATGGTTGGGATTGTAAAAAACATGCCACTAGCCTACAGTCTTCTACATCAAGCCGCAGCTAAGTTTTTACTGTATAGGCCTAGTTTTCTTGGTAAACTTAAGTAATTATTAGTCTCTGACATAAGTAGGATCAATAGTTGCCCTCTTTATACAATAAAATTAACGTGTGAGATGAATTTTTTAAACTTAGTAATTTTGGAGGAGGTAAAAATACATGGCTATATGCTTCAGTGCAGCTCTTGAAGGGTTAATAACAACTTGTGTGGCTCTTGAGTTCCATAAGTTTGGTCACTCCATAACACAGTCTGTTTCTGAAGAAGTGAAATTATTTTAGAAGCCTGCATCCAAGTCCCTGGGGTAATCTGGAAAATTAGTTAACCAGTATAGGTGTAAATACAGGGTCCAAAAGCACAAATATTTACAAAGTATGTATATCTGATTGTATCCTTATTCTTTTAGGACCCATGGAAGCTCTTCAAAAGTACAGGAGTCTGTGTTAGCAGATTTGATTGAAGGATTAGGATCATAGATTGTAAGGCTACCACTGTAATATGCATATAAAAATAATTAACAATAGCTGTCAGAACTTTTTCAAATAAAATTCAATTAGCATTCTCCAGTTTCCAAGAATTTAATTCTGAGGAAATTAAGGGTATATAGAACTGCATTCTGTGCGAAGGCTGTTGGAAAGATATTTTCACTGATTAAGGTTTAGAATCTGTTTATGTTTCAGTTCCATTATTTTCAGTCTGCTCTGCTTAGCATATATGCTAACAGAACTGGAGATCAAATAAAGTGTATGTATGTAATTAAAAACATAGGGAACCAATTTAATGGGACATGATTATTATCCTTATTTAATTCATTTTAAAAACCCATGGGGGGATAACTATGCACTGTATTTCATCAATAAAAATAATAGTCACTGAGCATATTTAGAAGCATTTTAAATAGAATCTTACTTTCTTTTATATATTTACTGTGGCTAATGGTGGAATTCCTGTTCTGCATCCTGATTCAGAGGTAATAGAACTGCAGTGCAGGGGTTTCTTTTCTGCAAGTCTGAATTAAGGGACAGCTTTTTCAGTGTCTAAAATGCATCTTCTAGCAAGTGGTGATCTCTATTGAGTTATTGAATTTTCTACATATATATGGGGACAAATCAGAGGTTTATAAATACTGACAAAAGGATTATTCTGTAACTCAGGCCACATAAAAGATATCTACCAGGGAAGAAAATTCCACACTCAGATTTTTCCCCCCCTCAAGGAATATGTAATATCTTGCCAAGAGGTAGGCAAAGGAGGGAATAGTGAATGTGGTAGTTCGCTGTAAATAAAACATCTTTATCATAATCTCAGAAGATGTAAGGCCATAATCAACTAAAAGTCTTGTCATGTGATTAGTCCGTCTCTGTCTCCAGCACAGATGTATTGACCTTGGAGCAAAGCATGGATTATTCTGGAGCAATATCAAAAGTGAGGCCAGAATCTGTCTCGAATTTACAGTGAACCACAAGTTCTGGTCACAAAGGAAAAATTAAACTGATCATTTCTAAGCATGCCTGGAGATGTCATGTCTCATCTAAAATAAATAAATATTATGGCTCTTGATACTGTTGCTGAAAGCTTCACAATTTGCTGCTTCACAAATATCAAATTATACTTAAGTCTAGCTATTTTACATCTCATGTTTTGTTAAATATTCATACTGAGGTCTGATTTCCTACAAATATGGAAAGGTATTATCAATTTTTTTTGTTATTCATACTATATGTTGTAAATCACTACATTAATGAAACACTATCACCTGATTAAACTTCCCTTCCTTTGTCAGTCATTCTGCTCAAACCCAAATGTGGCGGTGCAGTTGCTCTGCTACAGTGCACATGGGTTTAAAGGGTGTGTTGGAGGGGAGAGCCAATCAAGAGGGCAGGCTGCCAGTGGCGGATTAGGGGCTTCTGGGCCTCCTCTCCCTGGGGTCCCACCTGGGATTCCACTTGCCTGCAACTGGGGCCAGAGCACCCCCTCAGTCTAGGGCCCAGCTCCCTGTGGGATGGCTGGCACCGAGTGGGGGACTGGTGCCAGAGGCTGGCGCCACGGCAGCGGGGCTGTCTGGAGCATATGGGGCAGCTTCCAGAGAGGCCCAACGGCACTGCAACTGTCCCCTCCACACCCTGCCCCCAGAAGCAGACCGGCTGGCCCAGCGGCAGGCAGTAGAGCAGAGCCTGGCCTCTGGGTTTGCATGCTCCATCCCCTGAGGTGGACCAGCCAGCTCCTGGGGGCAGGACAGGACTTACAATTCTATTGCAGAGCCCAGCCTCCAGCCCAGGGTGGCTCCGCTCCCTCCCAGCGCCGCATGGTGAAGGGTGTTAATCTGCTCATGGCAGAAGCGGATGGTGGCTGAACTCCAGTGGTGAATGACTGCAGATGACTAGAGGTTTCAGGGAAAGCAACCCAGCAAGCTAGGAGCAGCATAGCTGCCAGGAGTGGCAGAAGCTTGCCGACCCATCAACTATTTTAACTAGTGGACTGAACCAGAGCAAGCTAGACTGCTGTATGCCAGAAAGGGTGGACTGAGGAGACTTGGCCAGAGGGCTAAGATCCCAAAAAGAGGACCCAGGAGCTGAGCCCAGCATGGCAAGAGGTGCAGCACAGATCCTCTGGAGGGGACCACTTGAGATCATTTCCCAGTAACACCACCAGGAGGTGCCTTGCAGGTGCGTCACGTGTCGCCAGCCACCTGCATCAACCCCTGAATTTGCCTTGAACTTCCCTTTCATACTGGACTCGGTGGATGGAAATGCATATTCAATAGAGGGAAGAGGGGTTTTCCTGATGTGTTGTAGTGCATAGGAGCAGAGAAATATCCCTTAGAAAAAATATGCATGCTCTGTATATACACTATATAGCTATTTAGTTAAAATGGTTATTTGGATCGCACTGTACCTTTATGGTTACTTCATATTTCTGTATGATGTGTAAAGAGCAAAATGTAGTGAGCAGAAGTCAGAACACCTGAGCAAATGATGATGGTAAGTAACAAAGAACATTTTTTCCCCTGAAATGTATTTGTAACTATTATAGGTTTGCCTATGAGGTAATACAATAAATTAGGCTTTAGTATCCCTTTATCATAGATTGGGTGGGGTGGGGAAAGGAAAGTAAAATTATTTGTCCACTGTCACACAGTAAGTATCAGACCCAGAAATCTAATCTACAACTTTCTCTTCTGCAAGGAGGCCTATTCCATCTCAGGATAGTCATTTAGCATTGGTGGTCATAAATAGGTATACCTATAAATAGAAATAATAAAAAGACCTATAAAATGGTCTTTTCTCATTTTCTTTTATAGACCTCAGTCATTGATGAAGATGAATTAAAACCCCATTTACATGTTGGGTAATTGAAGCACAGGGAATTTATGTGACATATCATACTTTAAGTGTTAGAACTAAGATGAATACAGATTGGAGCTAGTCAAAAATGATAATGCTTCAAAATTTTTCATGAGACAATTTCATGGACATTTAAAAAAACTGGAAAACTTTCAGCCAAATCTGAGATTTGTGCTCAGAGCCCAGGGCATAATCACTTCTCCATAGTGCAGCCTTAGTAAGTCTAGCTCTATCTCCATTTGTCAATCCCAAAATGGGACTAACAATACTATGAATAATTCATAGCATTTTTTTCATTTGTAGGTCTCAAGTAATTAACAATGATGGGAAGCTTCAGAAATCCCATTTCTCAGATAAAATAAACTCTAATCTGAAGTGATCATTCTGAGTCATTTAATGCTACTAAGCAGATACGGAATGGTTTTGTCAGATCACAGCCCGAGGTGAGTGGCCAGCTTCTTTCAGTGAGAAAGAGAAGCTTTTGAGCTTGCACTGAGCTCTTTTAGATGGATGGTGTGAGGCTTCACTATAGGAACATTATGAAGTATCAAAAGTTTTGTTATGAAAAGGTGGGCAGTGATCTCAGCACCTTCTGATGCCCAGTTCTGTGCACATAGCAAAGGAATATGAGTAAGACCCTTTTTACTAGGCTCTATACTCACAGAATCATTTGGGAAATGATTCGGATCAACATGGAATAAGGTGGAGGGCTAAAGAGTTACAGCCTTTTTCTGCGACCTACATGTTGGCTATATCTATACATGGACCTTGGAATACAGTCTCCAGGTCATGCAGCTACACTCTTACTCTGTTAGCTTAGTGAAAGCTAGTAAAATAGTGGATTAGTGTGCTGAGGTCTATAAGCCACCACCGTCACCCCCAGAATTCATCCAAACTAAATGGAAGCCATTTTGGTTGTATTTGTCTGCAATTGCCTAAAAGCAGAACATGGATATAGCTAGGAATAATTGTCAGGGCTCTCAGGCATTGCCAAATTGCTTCAGTTGTGGCTTTGCTAATCAGAATAGGGGACTGGGCCAGAGAGTTAATGTACCATAAGGATGGCAGGGATTGTGGGGATAGGTGATCTTGGTTTTCAGTGCCCCTTATATACAAAATTTGTTGTCACAACTTCTAGTGATTTCTAATGGGTTACCAGAGTAACCTCTAGTAGGTCACCCAATTTGTCTAGCTTCAGCAAATTGTTCATTATCCCTTGCCACTAAAACATTTCTCAGATTTAGTTATGTGCTTTGTTAACTCTCAAAAATTAGAAAAAACAATACACTTTCAACCAGTCTGATGGAGATTTTCTTCGAGCAAGGACCTAACATCTATACTCCCCATGAACTGGATGAAAGAAAGGCCTCTGCAAGACTGGCTGGTGATCACTAATAACTCAAAGCAGTCTCAAACTTTGAGTAGCTATCTGGGCTGCTCTGAACCTATTGCTATAGTGTGCATATGTACATGTGTATGTGTGAGACCTAATAAAATAAGTAGTTTTAGGTAACACTAGTTTTATGTCAGTCATTTATGAGATGGAGAAGCTGTGTCTCCATTGATTTATTAGTGACTCCCTCTGAACAGAAACCACTAAGTTACAATTGCTTTGGGTTCTAAACTGCAGGCTAACAACACAGGGGAGCCAAGTGGTTAACAAGCAATGCTGGGCACAGAAGCTTCTGCTTCCTACACATGCAGAGCATGCTCACAATTAAAGCCGAACTAAAAGAGAGTGGCCCAGGTCAATCAGGGCAGACAGACGAAAAGGACGGTTCTCCACTATTAGCTCCTGCAATATTTCCAGTCTGTCCACACCATGTCAAGGCTGCATGGAAACTGGGGACAACAGGCCAAGATTGATGGAGAAATGCCTCTAGATCACAGACAGCAAAACCACCCACACCCACACTCACACTCTGCCATTAAGGCATAAGAAATGTTTTTACTTTGGAGGGGCAGAAGCCAGAGCAGACCGTGAACCACGGAGCAGATTTGCTGGCCTGCTACTGGGCTCTGATGCTGAAGCCCCTGACAAGTACTCGTATTGAACATAATTCAATAGTAAGTCAGTGGTGGGCAGTGGCACAGGATAGCCCACCCCATGTACATATCCACTTTGTACAAGTGGAGTTGTGCTAGGGATCACTAGCCCTTTCTGCTGCTAGCATTAGCTTGCTGAGAGCTAGCATGAGCAAGTCAATGCGAGCTGGACGAACAAGGAATCCTGCGGCACTTTTAAAGATTCACAAATTAATTTATTGCATGAGATTACACTTCTGGGAAATGTCAGCTGAGAATCACATCCTTAGGACCAACTAAAGACACATCCAGTCCCTTCCTCAATGAATAGTGTTATGTTGTAGTGTTATGCTCGCTTTACACCCAAGTAAGCTAAAGCACAGAGGGGCTGATAGATGTGAAAGCTCACGTGGCTTTAATGTTAGCATAGATAGAAATGATGAAACCTGATTCAGGCTTCTGCGCTCACCATCATTATTTTTATTACACCTGTGTGTAGAAGCTAACTTTGATCACAGAGCCCTAGTCTACTGGGCACTGCACAAGGTGAGAGGCAGCCCCTGCCTCTAAAACTTTACAATCTAAATAAGCACATGCTTGTAGATAAATATTGCATGTCATGCTCAAGAGGAGCCAAAACATAGCATTTCTTGTAAATGGTAAGGTATCTCCCCTCAGAATGATGTACTCCTGCCTCAGCTACATAAGAACAGTGGGTTGCACAAACTCAGAGCATGCAGAACAACTTCATTTGTCACAGAGCTCAGCATGTGCTTTGTTTCATCAGATATTTATTATGCGGAGGAGTAGTATAGCATGCTTGACTGATTAATGAATGGAGGATTGACACAATTTCATAACAATGATACAAAATAATTAGGAAGTTTTTATGTAAATAAGCAGTTCTGGAGAACTCATCATCATGCGTAACCACCATCAGTAGGCATCACACCTGAAGGTAGCCCACTGATCACATATTCTGAATTGATAAAACAAACACATTTCTTATATTCTAAGTGGCCAAATTCATTTTTGCTAATAGTTTGTTTTTGCTAATAAATTGAACCCCCCTCCCCCGAGCTAGCACCAAGTGTTCTGGGCATCGAGGCATTTGGTATCTGTACCAAATGAACAATATATTTGAAATGGTGTGTCCTGAAGCCATGTGCTGAAATGGGTCATGAGAGAGACTGAGTGGACTGTGAAACTGTTTATGTGCTAGAGAAACATATATTATTAACTCAAACAAAAATGATTTCTAATTATCTTCTTTGGACATATGTGGACAAATCCAGTTGTTGGTACTTTGTTTTAAAAAGTAATTTTTAGAGCCAGGCAACTTTTAACATATTTCCTATTTATTCAATACAGTCCCTGTTTCAATAGAAGGGTTTTATAGGGGGCTATTTTGCCAATATCTATATCTCTTTACAGATTGCTTTCCATGAATATGCTAGTGATCTATGGCTATGTCTGCATGATGCTTTTAAATCGAAACAACTGTTGTTTCAGTTTAAAAGTTGTCATGTCCGGACGCTGTTTCGTTATTTCAAATGTTATAGTCTGACCTGATCCTACGACTTACACTTCCCTGCATGTATTTTCCACCCAGTCTGTAAGTTCCCCCTCTTCAAGCGTCTAATGTGATAGATAAATTTGTGAGTCCTTATGAGTGCTACCAGATTTCTTGTATGTTTTGAATTTTGCAAGTGTCTGTAAGCAAAATAATTAAATATTGAAAACACTAAAATTGTTTTGCTAAAATATTTTCTAATTAGGATCCTTCTATTCTTCTCTTTTCTCATAAATTCAGAATCTGTTTAAAATCTTTGAGATATTCTTGTTCTGTATTTTTAATCTCACACAGTTATTCAGTGTTCTACCTTGTACTAATGTAAAATTCTCCTCCGATCCTGTGTTTATGATTTTACAACCTGTAGATTATGTTGTAGAAGACTCTAGTCTTTGGTGACTGCTGATTGGCCAAGGATGTGACTATAGAGCCCCCAACAGCATGGCTGTGAATGGGCTGTATCTTCCCTTTGAATCCTGACTGTTGGCTTGGAAACCCAACCAGCTTCCATTTTGTTCTGGAAGAGAAGCATAGCACTATCTAAGTGGAAACAAGCAGAATAATCTAGTCTCTAACAGGGCCAGAGAAGAAATATGCATGGGCACTTTGACTATTTATTAGTTGTTAGATTTTAGCGTTTACTGCATTGTGTCTTCAAGGTTTGATAGCTGGGAATAATTAACCTATATGTGTAGCTCTCCTTAATTGTCTCATTTATTAGTTCAGTCAATGTGATAAGTGACTGCTAAGGCTACTGAGAGGTGTCTGTGTTTTATATGAACTGTAGATAGATTCTGCACCCAACGGCAAATGGTTGGTAATTTTGGAATAATCAAAAAAAGAAGCATTCCTCATCATACTTATGACTGACCTCTGCAATATGCCTTAAGCTATCAAAAGTCAAAATGAAATCAGTATTTCGGATAGGTCTAAAACTCTTCAGAACATTATCAAATGTTTAAGACAATAGATCCCCCCCCCCCGCGCACACACACACATCTGGTGTTTTTTCAAAATAATCTGTCTGCAATGTAGCCTGATATGTATGGTTTAAAAATATGAGCAACCTAATGGTGAAACTTCTTGGCAGTTGAAACTTTGATGTGAAATCTGAAATTCAGCCAGCATTGTGGAAACTAATTAAAATGCTCCTTTTAGCAATTTAAGACAACAATACAAGAACAAAATAAAGAACTAGCAGCAGAAATAACAATCCTTTAAATAAAAAATATGATTTGTAATCAAAATTTTTGACTAGTTCTTTGAGAAGGATGAAAAAATATACTTTTTTAAAAAATTACATATAAAGATGTTATGAATAGGCACTTTAAGTTTTGAATCTTTGTTTTGCTGATTTCTGTCTTTAGAGAAGCTGATTTTTTTTTTTTCTGAAGGACTCAACATAGAACTGAAAAACTAGTAAGATTCTGACAGCACAAGTAATAAGGAAATGAAACCTGAGAGAAAAGGATTAATTTTTTATTTCAAGTCAATAAAGTTTTTCTTTTTGTTAACATTTACGTCTCTAAAATAAGGACCAATTAATACCCCTCCCTCTTCAGCTAGGAACAAAGAAAACTCTCAGTACAATTTTGCCACCCAAGAAGTAGTCCAAAAAGGAAAAATAGAAGAGAAATGACATTTGTGACTATATCAAAGGAAAACATAAATGGAAGAAAAATTAAGAGTAGGTCATATTTCAATCTAATGTAGTTATTTGTGTTTAATGTTCTATAAGCTCCAACATAATGGGTATGTCTACACTTAAAAGTTATTTCAAAATAAGAAGGGTTCCTTTCCCTGCTGGGGGAGGAATTCCCTCGACAGGGCTGTGTGGGAATCCCAGCTCAGAATGCTTCCCCACCGCATGCCAATTTGCCCCCCCCACTGCTCTGTTCAGGCTGTGGGGCTCGGAGTGGGCTAGGAGCCAGACTGGGTTCTGAGCTGTTTGCAGGTGCCACATGCATTTGGGGGGCGGGAAGGGGGGGGAATGATTCCAAGAAAGGGTTCCCTGGCCAGCCAGTGGGGAACACAGCCCCATCGAGGGAATCCCTCCCCCAGCAGGGAAAGGAACCCGCTGAGGAATCCAATTTGAGTTACAGAATCTAATATAGACTCTCTAACATGAAATAATAATGCCTACTTTATTTTGAATTCAGAGTCTTGTGAAGACTCACTAATTTGAAATAATTATTTTGAATTAATATCAAAATAGTTATTTCAAAATTACTATTTTGAAATAACTTTGAGAGTGTGGACAGAGCCAATATATTACACTGGGATGATAGGAAACCTAAGCACTAGTTCCGCTGCATGCATACAGAGCTGTTTAGCAGCCTGATGATCCATTGAATTCAGTTGAGTTTTGTGTGAGCCCTGGATCCTGTACCAACAGGACAACTTGCTGGACTGGAGTTTAAAAATGCATCATTCTCTCTAGTTAATTTAAAGTAGTTAAAAATAACTTTTTCCAATTATCTGTCAAGTTCAAGGATATAACCTCAAAACCATTAATAATATCGCTCCACTAACAACCAACGTGTAAACGTGTCAGTTATAAATTGCAAGATAGTTTGATATTTAATACAAAAAAGTCCTAACTGGCACTATCTTAGTCTGCCCTCCCATTTGTACACTCTCTAGCTTAGGGGTTAAGACATTTTGATTATATGCAGCCTGAACTGGGGATTGCAGAAACAGAATGGTCTACACTCCAAGATGTAGCCGAAGTCCTGGCAGTAATTTCAAAGTCTCTAAATTAGTTTTTTTTTTTTTCTTGCAAGCCAAATCAGTCATTTTTCCCCAACATAGTAAGAAGATTTCTTTTGACACTTTCTCTCATTCTTGCTTTCATACTGACATTTTTTCCCCTTAAAATATCTAATTAAATGGGAAGCAATGCTGTTCTTTGCCCTCTGTGAAAATGCTTTCAGTCTTTTTTCACTGGGTTTAGTTAGAGGCTGATATAAGGCTCTAAAGGATATAGCTGATTGTTTCTTGATCGTATGTACTCCAAGGTAATTTGCTGAAACGTCTAAGCTTAAGGACTCTAAGTTGATGTTTAAATCAAATAAATAGTTATGTGACAAAGATAATAGAATTTAAAGTGACTGTCAAAAAGGAGAATAGTCTTGTGGATCAGTTCTGCTCTTTGTGTAATTACTATTTACAATTTATAATTGTAAAAGAAGCATTATAGTGACCTGGATTGCTAAAGAGCCTTCCATCCAAGGTTACAGATAGAAAGGATTAGATCATAATCATTACCTTATCATTTCTGGCAATAGAGCAGAGGATTTTGCAAATCTTACCTTGCAGAATTTCTTCCTGTTGGCAAGGTGTGGTTTGTCCTCTCCCAAGAAACAGGTATGACTTTTGGCCATCAAAGGTCAATTTAGCTAATCCCTAAAACATCTAGTAAAACAGGTAAAAGTTAATACGTTTGGATGATCTTCTTGAGTTAAATTCCAGGAATAGGAGTCACCAGCTTGCTCGGTCTGTATTGCAGGGAGTATAGGAAGGCAATCAAACGTATTGCTTATGTATTTTAGAGGTAAAGGGTGTTTTAGTCTATTTGATTTTTATCTTTTATTTTTATCAGCAAAGGATGGGGTTTTTTAAAGTGATGTTTTTCTTAGAGTTAACCATCTGTGATTTATCAGTAGACACTATTTTATAATTCAGGAACATGCCCCGCACATGCTTGTCAGTTTGTGCATGTCATTTAACTATTCATGATCATTAGCATAGTTTTCATCTACTATGATAAATGTCTACCATGTATTGCATTGCTTACTGTGGATGCCATTATACTGTTAACATTTACATCTTGCATTAAATTTACAAGGTAATTATGGTATATGCATCTTAATTATAGCAATACCACATGATCATCCAGTTTCAAAAGGTGCCTTCCATACACATTGTACCTGTCAACCCTGATTTAAACAAGAGGTAGGATCACCTCATGGTCCTAACATTCTGTGTGCCTTTTCTTACCCCATATTCTTAATGTATTACTTCTGATGTGCCAGCTTACAGCATTTCCATTTACAGTGCCACCTGCTTTTTCAGCTCCTTCCCCAAGAACTGAACTTCAAGGTGGTACTTTGAAATAGGTGTCAGAATCCCTTGTGTTGTTGGGGAGCAGCAGAGATATTAAGTGATATACAAGGTTAATGGTTGTCATCAGAAATTAAGGTGAAGCATGCTCACTGTATTCTGTTTGGCCACTTGAGCACTGTTTACTCACTCCTAACTAAGGCAAAACTCTTAGTGATGGCGAAGGTAGAATTTTGCCTGAACAAGAGTACCGAATAATAGATCTTGGATCTATTCCAGCGGTTCCCAACCTTTTTGGCTTGAGGGCCACAGATACAATTTTTGCTCCCTGAAGGACCATCTGTCTCTGCCAGCAATCCTTCCTGCAGCCAGACAGAAGGAGTTTAGTGAGGATGCTCTCCTGTCTTCCTGTAGCCTTGAGTCCCTATGCAGTGGCTCCCTTCTGCAGTCAGAGGGAGGGGAAATCAGTGCTCCCCTCCCTTTGGGTCCAGTTGGGACTGAGTACCTAGGGACCCACTTTGCTCTCTGCTGGAGCTGAAGGAGGAGAGAACTGATCGTCAGTCCCTCTGGCTCCTGCTGGAAACCAAGTGGAGAACTTTGCTGTGCTCCCTACAAGAGCCGAAGAAAGGGGGAGCACTGATATCCCATCCCCTTGGCCACAGCAAGGACTCTGCACCAGTCTTTTAACCCCATGGCAATGTGTTCCAGCTGAGTCCTTATCTGTGACTCTTCTCTACAGCCAGAAAGAGCAGAGACATAAAAGACCCCATGGGGCAATTTTGGTCTCCAGATCACAGGCTGGAAACCACTCATTTATTCCATCTCCCAGTGGAATCAATGGGCTGATTCCTTTTGGTTTCTGGGAGTTAGAATGGAGCCACTATCTATATGAGCTTAGATAGGTGAAGAGTAAAATGGATACTACGCTTCAGCTGCTATAGAGATGTTACCACCCTACAGAGAAGAGGCTGGTAAGCTACTCCAAAACCAAAGAAATTTGCCAAGCATTTGCATAGCTGAAAAGTACCCTCTATTTTCTAAGATTTAAAATAAATACATTTAAATTATTTCAGGAGAATTATGAAAATCAATTTAATCTCAAGTGATTTATTTTCTGCATGCATGAATTATGGAAGTTCTGTTCTTTTTCCCTAACAGGACCATTGTTAGGATTAATACGTCAATATATCTAAGCGGCTTTGCAGATATAAATCACTATGGAATACAAGTCAAGCATTATCTCTAAAACATAAAAGCCACAGATAAACTATGCAATCAATAATGCTAAAACAAGACACCATGGACTGTGCATGCAAGGGTTTTGTTTTACAGAGATGCTAAACATAAGTCGCTAAATTAAGTGAATGGTGTTTTTAATAACATACAGTAATAGGAATTGTCATTATTATTACATGTGCTTATTCCAAATAAAACATCATTATATACTCTAAAATCACACAAACTAATATTATATTATAATATGCCTTCTAAAATATAGATGTATGATCAAATTAGTTGGGTTTATCATAGTATTTGTTCAAATAAATACAGCATAATGTTATAATATTTTATATGCCTCATGCTACACTGATCTTGCTTACGCATCATGGGCTGTGTTCACACACGGGGGGCTATTTCGATATGGTTGTTTCGAAACAACTTGTATCAAAATAATGCCTTATTTCGAAATAACTTAATTCGAATTAACAGTTTGTTAATTCGAATTAAGGAAAAAAGCTCAAAGCGAAATAGCAGGTTCAGGCAACAGTTATTTCGAAACAAGTCACCATTGTTTCGAAACAACGTGTTCGCATGGCGTTGTTTCAAAACAACAGTTTTGTTGTTTTTTGGTTGTTTTGAAACAACCGTGCATCGTGTGAACTGCCTAAATCTTATTTCGAAACAATCTCTGTTGTTTCGAAATAAGAGGGCTGTGTGAACACAGTTCCGTAGCCTTGATGTAGATCAAGTAGTATTATTGAAGCAGCTAGTATTTAAACTGTCTTGATTAATACTGGGTTTCTTAAGGGAACGTGATTTTGCTGATGCCATATGATGTTTCTCAAATTAAAATCAATTCATTGTTTCAGATTCATACTTGCAAATTCATTCCAAGAATGTTCTGTTGAAAGCTCATAGGGATGGATTGGAGATAGCTGTGAACTGAGGTATTGGTGCTATAGATTCTCTTTGAGTTCATATAAGTTGCTGTTTTGTTTTCAACTTACATTCTTGATAGTCAGCTTCTCCAATTTGTTCTATCACTATTTAGCTAACATTGATATTTTCTCCAGTTTTATAGGATAGAAAGCTCATCAGTCTTTGAAACTATTTAACTTAATATGCATCTGATGAAGTGGGTTGGAGCCCATGAAAGCTTATGCCCAAAGAAATCTGTTAGGGCCCATCAACATTGGAAAGCTTTTTTGGGATAAGGAGGCTTATCCCGAAAAAGCTTTCCCATGACTGGGGAGCTGATTTGCTATTTCAGAGAAAAGTGCTCTGGTGTATCAAAACACGAGAGTGCTTTTTCGAAAAAGCAAAACATGGCTTATTTTGAAAAAGCAGCTTTTTTTAAAAAAGCCTTTTTAAAAAAAAACAACAAACCCTGGTATTTCAAAATACCAGAGTGCTTTTTCTGCTAGGTTAAACCTAGTCCCCTGCTGAAAAAGGGTTTTTCGTAAAAACCCATTGCTGGCTGCGGCAAAAGCTTTTTTCGAAAACTCCAGCCCATCTTTTCTATTGGCTCTATTTTTTCCAAAAAGAGTCCAGTGTGGACTCTCTTTTTTGAAAAATAATAAACACTGCCTTATTTTGAGATGGAGAACTCCTGTCTCGAAATAACATTTTTCAAAATAAGTATTTTTCAAAATAGCTATTTTGAATTTTTTCTTGAAATAGTTTTTTTCTTTTCAAAAAAGCCTTGTTTCGAAAAATGTGGAGCAGTGTAGACATAGTCTTAGTCTTTAAGGTGCCACAGGACTCTCATTTTAACGCAGTATGGGATTTTTGTCCATATCTTGTTGGTGTTGGTATTGTAAAGCAGTAAGCCACCTTTCTGCAAAGGTGTGCCATTGTGGATGAGCCTTGCTTTTCTTATCTCCCAACTCACCATCAGTAAATTAACTTGCACAGATCAATAACAAGAGGCCCAAACAAATAAATCAGAATATATATGTTTCCTTTAATATAGGTCCAAAGAAGGAACACTTTTTAAATTGTAGTTCAAAAACACTTCATGACCCAGGTTGAGAGCTCTGAACTTAAAATTCAGAACAGTCTTTGTGCCTGGTCAGGCTAGCCTTCTGGAGCTGGAAAATAATCATCCCCTCTTACAGGTATTCCTACTTCTAGACATTTGTTCACTGGCTTGACTTCTTCCTCTTTAAATAGATCTCCAGAGTGGACAAAGACATCTCCTTATTTGCAACCTTTGTGTGTTCCAGGCTGGCATTTATAGGTGGTCTACACTCCTTCATCCACTTTTCCCCCTTGGATGGGTCTGTAGGAGTGCTCACTGAATGTCTAACCATCTTGATCTGTTTTCAAGAAGAAGTCTGCATTGCGAGGTTACTTTCCTTGACAGTGTTCTTTGTGGAACCAAAAGAGTTATAATGCTAAGTATCATTAGAAGATGGGCATTTGAGTGCTTCACCTTATGAAGTCCTCACAGCATAGAGCACCTTAGCACCCTCACAGCCACAAATATTCCAAACCTTCTTCTTCAAGGTACCATATCTCTGTGTCCAGGAGCTTTCAATTCCAAGAGAGAATGTAGATGACCTCCTGAGCACTATGTGACACATCAGTCTGTAAAATAAATAAGCCTATAATCTGAACTGAGCAATAACAGGTTTATTTCAAAGACTTCACTTAATCTCCTGCGTCAGGTTACCTTGCCAAGGGGCTGACTTCTTGATAATGTTTGTGAGGAGTGCTACCAGTGAAGCAAAATCTGTCACAAATCACCTGCAGTAACTGGCTAGACCCAAGAAGGACCGTACCAGCTTTTGGGTTCTTGGGGCAGGAGTAGTGGACAGTGCCTTTACCATGTCAATGAGAATTTACACACTCCCATTCCCTACCAGATACCCTAAATATTTCATTGCTTGTACACTTGGCAATTTCTAGGGTTTGCTGTGAGATTGGCCTATCAGCAGTCTGCAGGACCACAACCAGATTCCAGAAATGAGTAAACCTGTTTCATGTGTAGACTAGAACACTTTTCTAGACATGACACTGCATAGTGAAGGCGAGAGTATAATACTTGGTCCATCATCCTCTGGAAGGTGGTTGGGGGACCCACGTAATCCAAAAAGCATTGTGACAAAGTTGGAAGAAGCTTATCAAGATAGCAAAATCTCTTTGTTTCACAGAAGTCACATATATTGGGTCTGCCAGAGGTGTCAGGCAGGTAGAAAAGTGGGAGATGGCATTTACCTGCCCAACAGCTACACAGAAACAGAGAGTGCCTCATTTTTCATAACCATAATTTCCAGACAATATTGGGGTTATGAATTTCCTTGCTGACGCCAGGCTTAGCATCTACTCAACTTTCTGAACAAGTAACTTCTTCATCCCTTCAAGAATATGCTAGGATTTCTATGTCAGCTTGGCCCCTGACTGGGTATGGATCTAGTGTCTCATAAGGCTGGCTTGTACTGGTAGCAATGAGAATGTGTCTTTGTTTGCCTTTAGGAGGTTTGATCACTGTGACTTAGTAAGATGCTTCTCCAGAGGTACAGCCTCTGTATCTCTAGGTTCTGGGACTTCCTCACCATCCTCAGGGTGAATGAAGAGACTGCTGTGCTCTCCAGGGTTTTAGGAAATTAATATTGTAAATTTGTCTTTCTGTTTGTCAGGACA
Organism: Podocnemis expansa; assembly: GCA_007922195.1. NCBI lineage: Eukaryota > Metazoa > Chordata > Testudines > Podocnemididae > Podocnemis > Podocnemis expansa. The sequence goes on along the minus strand of ML681981.1, from coordinate 6,721,123 downwards.
ATGTACTTCATGATCCACAGAACCAATGAGCTGGAGCTCTTTGCATTGGCCTCACCACTTAGCTAGGAGCTTGTTCTCTGACCTGGAACCTAACAAGAACACTTGGTCCCCTAGTTGAAACTCCCTGGCCCTGGCCACTTGGGCCTATGTGTTCTTTCTGCTCTCTCATCTGAAGGACATACAGGATAATATTGTTATTATGTATAGGTTAAGCTTCCCTGGATTCCTTAAATGGCTTGAGAATACCCTGAAGCTATATTGTTTAGAGGAACTCAAGGGAAAAGAATCCTGTGGACACCTATGACATCTCCTATACTGCAAACAATACATAGAGGCTAAACATTGGGACCAACTAATCCCCTATCTCTAAGACTTTTTAATGTAGTTTTAGGAGTTTTGTTGACTCTTTTAACCAGTCTTTGTCTGTAGGTGCTAGCCAGAAGCTCCCCAGAGCTTTACCTTTAACAGTACCCAGACCTCTTTGTACACCTGACTCATAAAATTAGTTCATGGTGTGTTAGAACATCTAAAGGAATGGCAATGTGGGGATATACTTGAAATAATTCTCACACAAAACTCTGGAGGTCATTTATTTTGTAAGGGATCTGCCTCTTTATGTGGACATTGTGGGTTTGTCTACACTGCAATAAAAGACATAGCAGAACCATAGCTGGCCCAGCTCAGGTGATTCAGATTTACTGGGCTTGGACTGCAGAACTAAAAATTGCAGTGTAGATGTTCACACTCAGGCTAAAGCCCTGGTTTTGAGACCCACATATTTACACTGCAATTTTTTAGCCCCACAGCCTGAGCTCTGCCAACTCAAGTCAATTCCGAGTCTGAGACTTAGCGCCACAGATTTTTTGTTGTTGTTGTTGCAGTGCAGACACACCTCTAGACTTGTGTGCCTCTCAGTTTGAGAAATGGAAAATAAGTCACTAAAAAGTCCTATTAATGATCAGAAATCAACAGTGTTAGGTGTTTTTTTTTTTTTAAAGAAAATATTCCTCAGACCTTTATAGTTGTCTTTCTAGATTGATTCTGTGTTCTAAAGAGAAAACATTGGTAATTGTGTCTCAATCTGGGTTGAAGGAATGTATTACTACAGAAAGTTGCTAACAGTGACAGTGATTCTTATTTCAATATTATTCAGTCTCCAGTTCTTTGCTATTTCCATAAGAAACTCACAGACAGTTCGTGTTTCTATGAAATAATGGAACCATTCACTTTCTCTTTCGCAGTTATAATTTCTATTTTTTTAATGTCTTCTTGCAGGTATGTTTAGAGCCAAATTGTCATTTGCTTTGCTGTGAAATTATATGCCCTAAAGATAAAAGATGGTATTAAAGTGCTAGAATTTTATTTAGCGTTTTAGAGTTAAAATTTAACTGTACTATATGACAGTCTTGTTTCTTGCTGTTTTCTTGTGCTCCATTTTTTTTCATTACTTGAATACCCTTTTTAGATTATAAATAAAGAAAAACTTTGTAACTACTGTATAAGAACAGTTAAGCAATATACCTTCTCCTAAAAGAAGCTGTGGAATGAAGATATAGGGAACAAAAACATCATGAACCTAGTGAGTTAGAGATAATAAAAACAATTCTACCCCAAAATTGGGGGCCTGGCTAGATGACCCATGAGAGGACACAAAATGAAACTGAGTCAAGGACAATCACATCTTCCTTCCAGGTATTTAGCTGTTCTTTTGGTTTGTTTCTAGGCTTCCTGCGGTATCTCTCTATTTCAATCTTATTTTAGTATAAAAATATTACTGCAAATTTTTTGCAGCCTAGCTCATACCGTATTTAGAATACTGGTTGGTTTAATGCACAAGAATTTAAACTTCATTTCAGCAAGCTGGTTAGTCATGTGCCTAACTTTAAGCATATGAATAGTCTTATTTGATTTTAATTGGAATATTCATATGCCTACAATTAGGTATGCACTTAAGTGCCTTGGTGAATTGGGGCTATAATCCAACGCAGACTCAGAATCAGTCTGGAACCCTCTTCTTTATGTGGAAAAGTAAAGATGACAATAGAGCGTACAGAATTAGTGCTACTTCTGAGAGAAACATGGTTGATTGCCTGTTTAAAAGCAGAGACAGAGCAATCTAATTTGATATAGCATAATTTAGTTGAATTTTAAAATATACTTATGAAGCTGTTTCTATGAAAGCCTCAGCATATTTTCATTGCTGATGGAATCCAAACAAGAATAATTCTGTTCTTTGTGTACACCAGGAAAACATGCTGATTTGTGGAATGGGTTGTAAGGTAAGTATGAGAGCATAAAGAAAACCAACCAGTCTTGCTATTTTAAATATAAGTATAGTCCTTTTATATGGAATTATGAATCCAAAATAAAAAGTCATTCATAAGCAAAAATGAAGTTTCATCAGACTTCTAAGATTCTTGTCAGAAATTGTTAGTACTGTTTCATTGTGCCTGGTAATTCATTATAGTTAGTTGCTTCACCTTTCTGCTTTCCTAAAAGAGAGTGCCAGTTTATGGAATTCATACCTTGAAAAGATGTTCTTTTTTCTTACTTTTTTTTAAGTTACTTGGTAGAAATAAGCTCCAGACTTATAAGAGTTGAACAGATTGACCTGTTTTATTGAAACTTACATAGTCCCCAAATACTATGTGTTATGCCTTTCTTTCTGATCTCACACTAATGTAACTGCATTGATTTCAAGGTTGTTGGTCCAGATTCCCAGTGGTGTGAAATCAGAATCAGGACTAAAATCTCTTGACTATATGAAATTCACAAATTACAACAATAACAATAAAATCCAGTGACAACATACAGGCTTATTGGCCCTGATATGTTAACTGATCATTTATATTAACATGGCTTTAATTAATAGCATAACATAGCATTTTGTACTTGGAATCATAAAATCATAGAAACTGGAAGGGACCATGAGAGATCGAGTCCAGTCCTCTGCACTCATGGCAGGACAAAGTACCATCTTAAATATCAGGAGATGGCAAGATATAGATTTTACACTGTGATCTGGAATTGGCTAGTCATATATGTGAGGGTCTCAGGCCAGTGCCAAATTATGGCTATTCATGAATTTTCCCACTTCCCAAGATGACATGGGAGGAAATACCAGATTTTTAGACTTCTATGTGAGACATTTGGCTTGGGACCTCATTATAATTTGATTTAAGAAACTAGAAAGATTTAAAAAATTAACATAGCATATACTGCATGAATTTAAAACTGGCTAAGTGATAGGCCTCGAAGTAATTGGTAATGGTAAATCATCACTGAGCAGTTATGTCTCTAGTAGGATCTTGTAGGTATCAGTTCTTGGTCCTATGCTATTTATCAAGGATCTCAAAGAAAACATAAAATCCTCACCGATAATATTCAGATGGCACGTAATTAGAGGAGTGGTAAATGAGGAAGAAAACAGGTCACTGTTACAGAGCTATTTTGATTGCTTAGTAAATCAGGAACAAGCAATATGCGTTTCAATATGGCCAGGTATAAAATCAGACTGTGACAGAGCAACTGCCCAGCACTGGCAGAATAAGGGTTAAATAAGGTTTCGTCTAAGGCAGCAGCCAATAAGGGGGGAGGGCTGCTGAGTCAGTCAGAAGCTGGCTACAGAGTAGGCTGGAGGTAGAAGGATCAGCACCTGGGATAGTTCCTTGTGGGCAGCAGGGCTCTGAGGAGCATGGGGCCTGAGACCTGGAAGAGGTGGCCTGTAGAAAACCGCACAAGAGGAAGCCCAGGACTGAGACTGCCGGGCTCTAAAGGAGCTGGAGTGAAATCAAGGAAGTAGTATCTGGAGGGGCTTAGAAGGAATCAGAAAGAAGATACAGGGGCCACAGGGAAATAGCCAGGGGATCTTCTTGGACTGGGGTTGAGGAAACACCTGTTGTAAGGTGTATAGGGTCCCTAGGCCAGGCCCCAGATAAGTGGGCAGTTCCAAGTCCCTCCCTACCTCCCCCTGCTGGTAAGTGGAGAAGAAACTGAGGCAGCTGCTGCTCCTAAGTGGGCTGCTGAGACTAGACTTTGATTGGCAGGGGGATAACCTGAACTAAGGCTCATGGAGATCACCAGGTTCTGGGGTGTCAGATTGAGCTTAATTCCCCAAGTATTATCATCAGGAATATCCACTAGAGGACGGTGCTGAGGGGTCTATGACAGAGACATCTAGTTACAAAGAATGCAGGTCACATTTGTAAAATGGAGGACTCTGTACTGGGAAGCAGGGACTGAAAAAAGCTTTGGGAATCTGATGGACATTCAGATGAATGTGATCTCCCAGTGCACTGCTTTACCTAAAGGGTGGACACGTTCCTTCAATATATAAGCAGGGGAATGCTGAGGAAGTGGAATTTGGCACTGATATAACCTCTGCTTGAATACTGTATCCAGTTTTAAGGTTTACAATTCAAGAAAGATGTGGAAAAATTGGAGAGGGTTCAGTGGGAGGGCAACAAGAACAAGTAAAGAACTGCAAAATGTGCTTTATAATGAAAGACTCTTGGTTTTCAATCTATTTAGCTTCTCAAATAGAAGATTAGAGCAGTGGCTTGATCATAGTCTAAAGTACCTGCAAACAAATTTGATAATAAAGAGTTCTTCAAATTAATAGATAAAGGTGCTATATAATAAAACCAGGTGAAAGTTAAACAAATTCAGACTAGCAGTAAGGAACAATTTTATAACAAGTGAAGGTAATTAACCGTTGGTACAATTTATCAAGGGTTGGATGGATTCTTCATCAATAGACATTTTAAAATGAAGATTAGATTTTTTTTTTTTTAAAAATGCATTAATTCAAACAGAAATTAATTAAGTGAAGTTCTATGGCCTGTTTGATTTAGGAGATCAGACAAGAGGATTACAATGGTCTCTTTTTGACTTATAATTGATTAATCTTTGTGTTTTGTGGTTCTTTTCATTGTTGAATACAGATGAATGTACTGATGGTTATAGAATGACAGGACAGGAGTTCAGGATAATGTTCAGTACCAAGGTGCATTGGCAGAGCTACTTAGGTAAGAATGAAGCATTGCACAGAGCTGCAGTGCTTCTAGTTTGGGTCAGTGCTTTCCATACTCTTTTCATTCAGTTACTCTTTAAATGGCTGGCATTTATGCATTTGACTTTTTCTAAATTAATATTAATATTTTCTAAATCAATATTAATATTGGGTATCTTAATTTTATGAAAAGGCTTTTTATGGAATTGTGTACAGCATATTGCCCAGAAAGCTAAATCCCACATGCAAGATGAGCCAGATACTGTTGCCCATTTTAGAGGCAAGCAACTAGTGGAAGTTTAAGTTTTTGAGGATGTTCCAATTCAAAGTGTACATGTCTTGTATTTTCTTTGTGCTGGTCTTGTTTATTCGGAAAGAATATACAAGTTCTGCTTTTTGAAGTAACCAAGTCCAAAAGAAGACATTTCTAAACTTACAACCCAAAGTATCTTTAGTCGATAAACCTCAAAGCATGCTCTCTTGACCTTTCATAGGTCGCACTGTCCTTAGAGGCTGCTGGTTAGCCTTCTGCTTCCCTCCTACCCTTAGCCTCAGGCTCTGTTCAATTTCTGTGTGTTTTTACCTCTACACACACAACCCCAACCGTACTTAGCAAAACCCCTCATTTTTACTCCAGGCTCCTGAATGAATTTGTAACCCCCTTTGTCTTAGGTGGCAGGCCTCTCATTAATGCATCCTGACAGTCACAATAATCAAAGGTGACATTTGCACCCAATCTCAAAGTGGTTTGTGATCCAAGCATGCCACTTGCTCTCAATGTAACATGCCAGTAAAACATCACCATTTCACCATGCTTCACAATATGCTAAATAGCTTATCTTGCTGTTCAGCCTTATTTTAAGACCACACAGAGCCCTGAATGATAGAGACTCATAATAGATTCCTTTTGCAGGGGGAGAGCTGTTTTTTTGAATAAGGTGATGAATAACTATGACTAACAAGATATGCTTGAATGGATTGAAGGAAAGTGGCATTACTCTTTTATCAATGTGCTGCAGAGAGGTCTGCCATCCCCAAATAAGCTTTTGTTTGATAAAACCTTCTAGGAGACAGATAGGGACATATGATCTAATACAGTTTCATCTAATTGAAAATGAGACTTTGCAAATGAGTTCCTTGGCATTTTAGCAGGGATTGCATTTACCTACATCTTTCTGATCCTCATTTCACAGGTTGACAGCAATGAATCTCACACTGATACAAATCTTTAAGTTCATCACTCAGCTCTCTGTATTATTGTCATTTCACGAGCAAAAGAAATACCTTCCGCAAAGCAGTCTAATAGTATTGATTTCAGCATTGTGTTGCTGATTATTTCAGAATTCTCCATTATCTCTTTGAAGCTAGCAACCAGTGCAGATAATTTGAATGTTTCATGCGATAACCTTTATCTAATATCAATTTCAAAAATATGTTTTGTGAAATCCCTCTTCTTCCTGAAGCACTTTGAGTATAAATAAGGTAATGACAATCATGATATCAAGTGAAAGTATTCTCAGTTGTTTGCAGATACTACAGATATGGAAGTAATCCAAAGATGCAGACAGCTGTTTGCCAGGATAACAGCATTAGAAGGATGACAAGCAACAGCGCGTATGCATGTACACACACATACACACACACACACACAAGTGTGAGGGGGAATTGGAGGAGAGAAAGCAAACACCCGTCAGCTGTGCATCTCAAAAGCAAATTATAGCAGAGTGAGAAAGCAGTGATGATTAAATATTGAGCATAATTTGCCTAAGACTTCGATTTTTCCTTTATAACAGTGACAGAATTCTGTTTTCAGAAGAAGCTAGAGGGTTTGCAGGGTGCCCTAAATTTTATGCTGACTTATATTATGACAGCATAAACTAGTGCCAGGGGCAGCAGAAAACCTGTCTATTCCACTGACAAACCTGCACTTGACCAGTGCACCCTTAAAATTAGATGGCATTGGCTGAGGTCTGGCTTTGCGTGTTTACATCCTATGAGGCAACTGTATTTTAAAACCGTCTTTCCTGGTGGAAAACCTGGGGAAGGCAAGTGATGGCATGAGCATGCTTTGTCCTCCACTGGTGTAATAGTTTTAAATTTTACATCCCTTGTGCCAAAAGAAGTGATTTTGAGTTCAATACCTTTCATTTGTATTTTTCAGTTTCTTGTGGAGTAAATCACCTGTTGTTTGTCTGTAGAGCATGGTGTAGACATGTGAAACATTTGGAATAAACTTCACATTGTTGCTGGGTAAGTCATAATCTGACATTTCCTGCAGTATCTTAACTATAATGGCTATGTCCACATGTAGATGCTTATTTCAAAATAAGTTAATTCAAAATAAAATCATTATTTTGAATTAATTTAAATCAAAATAAGCAAAAACCTCAAATCAAAATCTCAAGTCCGGACACAGGACTTGCTATTTTGAATCAGGAGAAGGGAAGCATGGGAGGTGTGGCAACATGGCCCCCCTGGCTGGGCCATGTTGCCAGCCAATATATAGAAAAAGGAAGGTAGGGAAGGAGAAGGGCAAAAGTGTTAAATCGAAATAATGGTTATTTTGAAATAACACATCTGGATGGCATTATTTCGAAACAACCATTTTGAAATAATGGCTATTTTGATTTCCGCCTAGGTTTTACTATTTCAAAATAAGGTTTGTTATTTCGAAATGATGGGGCTCATCATTTCAAAATAACGAAATGTCTTTTGGACATGACAACTTTTAAATCAAAACAATGGTAGTTTTACTGTATAGGATTTGCTGAATGCATTAATGTTTAGTCTGCTATTTCATCATACATTTATCAATTAGTGTTATCAATTATATGCTTTCTGCTGTTAGCAATAAAAATTGTTGTAAATACCCTAACTCTGTATACCTCTTCTCATCCCAGGAGTGTCCGTAGAGTATATTAATTTAAGTTTTGATTTATGTGTAGTCAGATTCTGGACCAGGACCCTTATCCTTCAGACTGGTTGATTGAAATCCATATTGACTATTCTAAATTCCAAAGCAAGTATAGAATCAGGCTACAAACTATACCAATTTCTACCAGCTAAGAATCTAGTCCTGTTTATGTTGTTTTTGTCAATAAAGAAAAACTATATTCTAAGTTTTACTGTTTGATCCTAAAGGCAACCCAGTGATTTAATAAAGATTACATTATAATAACCAGTTCTACAGCTGAAAACTACACAGATATGTTTCTTTCAAAAGGGTAGCCATGTTAGTCTGTATACAGCAGATGCATGAAGTTGTTACTACTTTAGGAGGTCTATGTCGGTAAAACTTCAGCATGAAGCTGCAGAGCTGGAAGTTGTATGCAAATGTTGCACAATCAGACTGGCTCTGAGTAGGTACTTGGAATGGCTATCTCATTACAAAAAGTAATTGTCCTTCCTCACACATTCTCACTTTCTAATCTACTGTTGTGAATGGGCCTCACCTACCCTAACTGATATGACTTTGTTAGCACTTGCCCTCCTCATTTTAATGTTTCTCACCCAGGTGTTCATATACATCCTAACTGTAGCTTATACTTCACGCATCTGACAAAGCACATTGCAGCTCACGAAAGCTTATGCCTGAAGAAATTTATTAGTCTTTAAGGTGCCACAGGGCTTTCATTGTTTAAATACATTTCTTGCTTTATTTATTTGTTGTCCTGATATTGCAATTACTAGCACCTGGTCTGTACCCAACTTTACCAATGCCACTGTGACAGACTAACTATGGTTTGTTGGCCTAATTATTTTATTTATCTCTATTATAACAAAGAAGCATGACCTTAATTTTACCACTACAAAAAACTCCACACAACCATACTGAATTACCTTCTTCAAGAACAATGAGTAATTTTGTCATCAAACTGTCACCTTGATGAGTTAAGCTTATACTTGCAGAACAACAGATGATGTAGTAGGCTTAAAATGGGAAACAGGGGAAATGCCTTGGGAATTAAGATTCTTTAGCTCACAGAGGAGCATGACAGAACAGATCATATTTTGGGAAGAAAAGTGCTCTCTTCTAATATGCTATTCATCTCTGTAAGAAGGTTGGTCTTAGGGATTCCAGAGACTGGGGCAAAAGTCAAGGAGGGGGCCCCCCACACCATACTTGATTTCCCCCTGCTCCTGGCCTCACCAGGGCTTTCCAGCTCACCTTGGTCACCACTTCCCTCGTGTGGCCTCCCACCACCCACCCATCAGCCTCTCTGCCACACCTGCCCTGCAACCTCCCCCCAGCCTCCCTTCACTTCTGCGGACTCCCTGCTGCTCCCCCCACTCCTTGAAGACTCCCCATTGCTCCTCCTGGCCCCTGTGGCCTCCTCCACTGCTCCCCCTAACACTTGTGGACTCCCTGCCACACCCCCAGTTCCTGCAGCCCTCCACCCCCCTGCAGCCTCCTTGACTCCCCAGCCCATCTATCTATCACCTGACTGCTGCCCACTCTGGCTCTGTGCTGCTCCGCTGGCTGCCACACATGTGGAACATGGACACAGCTGGGATACTTAAAGCATTGATAATTAAAGCAGCAGCAGTATGGGGTCCCTTCCCTGGCGGCTTTGGGCAGCTGCCCACACTGCCTACCCACTAAGACAGTCTGTCCTCTGTTGCCTGACCTGACACTTAAAAAAAACAGAATGAGTGTAGGAATTGCACTCCCGCCCCCTGCCCCACTTTCTCTGGACATCAGGAAGCTAGATTTCTCATAGGAAAGGTAAAAGCCAGAATTTGCTCTCTCTACAAATAAAATCTTTTTGTTTCTTTTCTCTAGACGTAGCTAAACTTGGGATGCTTCTTATCCAGTTTAATTTTTTAGAAGAGAAAACCTAGATCTTCACTGCAGACCTCCAAACTAGTGTAATTGGTATAGCCGTACTTCGATTTAAATCAATCCAAACTCCCCCCCCCCCTTTTTTTTTGGTTGATAAATCTTGCTTAGGGAATTTTATTGTTGTAAGGAGTGTTTTAAGCTTGTGTAATCTAAATCCCCTGCCAAGTCTCAGTCAAAAGGCAGGAAGATCCCAACACAACAATGGAGAAGATGTGAATTTAAGGGTGGTTGAGTCATAGTTACCTACTGGGGGTGAGGGGGAGAAAAAGAACCCTTAAAATGCATGTTAGGCTTTAGAATGAAAGATTGGGCACAAAATGCTAACCATATTTCTGGCCGCCAAACTAATGTAGTAAATTATACAAATGTATCGGTAAATTAATAGTCTTTTAGAAATGGTGGGGAGCCCAAAACAAGAAGTGTGGTACTTTATCTCTTCTGTCCTTGCCTATTTATTTGTAGATTGTGCTGTAGTTATGAATTTTGTATCCAGCATGAAGATAGGTAAACTGATATTAGACTTGAATAGACGTAAAACAAGAGGCATTACTAGTGATGTCTCATTAGAAAATGATAATTTTAATCAATTATCAGTAAATTTCAAACAAGTTATGGGAGGAAAATGGTCTATGAGTGAGGGCCCCTTCACAGAATCATAGAAGACTGGAAGGGATCGTGAGAGGTCATTGAATCCAGCCCCGTGCACTCGTAGCCAGACCAAGTACCCTCTTAAACCACCCCTGACAGGTGCTTGTCTAATCCACTGGAAGTTTTTAAAAGTAATGGAGATTCCACAACCTGCCTAGACACTCCAGTGCTTAATCTCCCTGACAGTTAGGAATTTTTTTCTGATGTCCAAGTTAAACCTCCCTTGCTGTAATTTAAGCCCATTGCTTTTTGTATCATCAGCATTTAAAGACAACATTTTTTTCTCCCTCCTCCTCATGTCAACCTCTTAGGTACTTGAAAACTATTATCATGTCCTCTCTCTGTCTCCTCTTTTCCAGACTAAAGAAACATCAAGAAACTTCAAGAAACATCAGCAAAGAGAAGTAAAAATTTCCTATGGATGAACAGAACAATTTTAGCAAAACACACAAGGTGTCCTGGGGCTCTTTTAAAGACTAACAAATTTATTTATCACATGAGCTTTTGTGGGAGAAAAATCCCACTTCATTGGACACTTCAAAAGCCTTCAAGCATCTTCTGATGAAGTGGGATTTTCTCCCATGAAATCTCATGCAATATATAAATCTGTTAGTCTTTAAAAGTGCCCCTGGACTTCTTGTTTGTTTTGCTGACTTAGACTAACATGGCTTTCCCTTTAGAAGAATTGTAGTTAAATGAGACTTAACCAATTCAACAATAGTCAGTTTTTCTCTGCCAGCCTATAAAATATTATGATCTAATGTATTAGAAGTGGTGCTGAAGGCCTGAGAGTCTAAAACAGACAAACAACCAGAACTGGGAAGTATCAGTAAATCTCTACAAAACTTGACTAAAGTAATCTGAATACAAAAGTATTTACGCCAAAAAAAAAAACAAAAAACAAAAAACAAAAAAACCACACACACATACACACACCCCACAGAACAAACACCATCACCCTGAAGCCCAAGAGGAACATCTCACAATGATTGCTTATCATTTAGAAGCTGATGCAATGGAAAAGCTTTGTTCAGATTTCTTAGATAAAAATCACCAATTCAGAAAGGACTATGATTGTTTATGATGTGTTGATCATCATGTATACAGTAGGAAAGAAAAATTCCCCCATTGAAGGAATTACTCAATAAGGTTCTGGCTATGTTATGCAAGTCGGACTACATGATCTCGGTAAGTCCTTTGGCAGAGAATTGGAAATATTTAAAATTTTTCAGGCCTGAACACAGAAATCTGAGACCAACTGCTGCTGGCATGAATGAGCAGCTTGGGAGAGCTGAGGGAAGGTTACTCAAAAAAACGCTATAGTCATAGTGGCGAAGAGTCTACATACGTATGGTTTGTTAGAGAGGATCTGCACCTTGATATGTACTTGAGGATCTAGTGGGGCATGGATCCTAACTGAGAACATGAAGGAGGAGTGCAACTTTGTAGAGGTTGGAAAAGAGTGGTAATGCTGTGGGGAGATGAAACTTTGTAGTCTGTGAGCCAAAATCAGGTTCCCATTGAAGCCAATGGCAAGACTCCCAGGGTATGCCCACACTTAGTCTTTAAATCAAAATACTGCTGATTATTTTGATTTAAAAGATTGCATATCCACACCACATTTCCTTATTTTGAAATAAGGATCTCCCTCATTTTGAAATAAGGAAAAACATTTCAATATAATAAAACCTAGTATTATATCGAAATGATGGTTAAATTGAAACTTATTTATTATTTTGAAATAATGCAGGGTGGACGTGTTATTTTGATTTCACTGTTATTTTGATTTAACACTTTTGCCTTTCTCCTTCTCAGGGTGCTGTCCTTTTTCTATATATTGGGCGGGGCACGGCCCTTCTAGGGGGCCATGCTGCCACACCCCCCATGGTGCCCCTCTCCTAAGTCGAGCTAGCAAGTCCTGTCCATGGACATGATAGTTTGATTTGAGTTTCTAGTGCAGTTGTGATAAATCAATTTAACTTAAATCAATTTAATGATTTTTATAGCAATTTTATTAAATCGATTTAACTGCCTAAGAGTGGACATAGCCCCATTGTCTATAACAGAACCACACTTTGGTTATAAACTGTCAATGTATAATGTACACTAGAGGTGTAAAAATACTATCAATTTTGATGGGTACACATTGGTTATTTAGGAGTGGAGATAAGGGGGCTGTAAATGATGGATAGTAGCTGAGGCTGAGGAGAACTGATAACTGGAAACAGCTAGCTGAATGACTTAACTACTCATTTGCTTGCATTTGTATAATTTGTGTAATGAACTGTGGAGTCTGGCAGACAACTCAGAAGTAATAACTTTTTCTGTACGTGTTGCAGGGGGCAGTGTTGAAAACAGATGTACAGTTAATGGAGATCAATGAGTGAAACTCAGGGCAGAATTTGGCCAATAGTTGTTTGGCGTTATTTAGTAATCCATATTATGTGCTATGCTTCACAAGTACCTTCTTTTGTAAACTCACCTGTAAATAGATTAAAAACACAGGTTCCTTTGAAATAGTGATTATGAATCTTTAATTACACAGGGATTCATTTGAAATACAATGTGTAGGAAAATAAGGTCAGGAAAGATTTGCTCTTATTTTTTAAACTATCACTTTGAAAAGATTTATAATCAAGAGTGTGCATAAAAATACAGTTAAAATTGAGGCCTTCTTAAATCAAGAATGCATGATTTTGTTAATGATTTAGATGCTGCATTATACCAAGTTGTTATAACTAAAAAACACATATTAGGTATTCATGAGATAAACAATAGTGAAAATGGAATATTTTGAGTTAAAAGAATTGTCCTGTGACTATTAGACAGTACTGAAAAGTTGAGTTGCTTTCCACTTCAATGATACCATCTTCATAATAAGCATGGCTGCTTATATAGAAGTGCCACATTATTTTGTCTTACAGAATTTAAAGTTAGTTCAATAGAAGATCATAAATATGTTCCCAAAGAATGAAAGCAGAGCTACAATAACTTACATAAATTTGATCAGCAACACTGAAATATATTTTTGACAATGACTACCAAAAGTGAGCTTGTCTTAATGCCACTTTTTAAAATGACTGAAATAAGGATTCCTTAGAGAAAGTAGTCTGGTTTAGTGAAGCACACCGGGAACTGAGATTAAGGATGTCTGAGTCCTGTTTTTGGTTCTGACCTGCAGTGTGATCTTGGACACGCCCCTCCCTATGCTTCACTTTACCTTGCTATAATACAGGAGTAATAATCTTGATTTCTTCTGTAAAATGCTCTGAGCTTCATCAGTGAAAAGCAGTTATAAAAGCTAGATGATGATGTTGTTGTCTCACCATTTCAAAGATATGTACAGTATTGCAATATCTGAGAAAACACCCATGGTACCATGCTGAAAATCTTTTGAATTGTTTGGTTCTCATGAATAACAAATCATAGCTTGTATGTCTTTTTGGGAAGAAAAGATGATGTGTAAAAAATCTTGATGATGCTGAAACAGTGTCAGAAAGTGGTTAAAAACGTGGCCCAAAAAGTGCTTTGTAGTATGTTGTGTACATGTAAGTAAGCAGAGTACTATTTATGTAAGAGCACACAATATCATGTTGTTAGGGAAATAAAAGGTCCCAGGAGCTTGTCTCTTCATTGAGCTGGGTGGTCAAATTGAGTTTTCTCCTGCCTTGTGTGGAAATACACAGTTCAGAAAAGTAATTCCAGCAGTATTTACTGAAGTCAGCCATCTGATTTTCTGCCATTAGTCATCTCAAAAATGGGCTTCTGCCATTTACTGATGGAGTTAGCATTGACACTAAAGGCTTTCCACACCAGCCACACTTGTGCTGAGTGCCTGCGGATCCCACTGATGTGAAAGGGAAAGGCAAGGCTCCTGTAAATTACAGGAGGGATCTCAACATGTATACAACCTTTACTATACTTTTTTAACTTATATTTCATTACAGACATTACATACAAGGTGAGTTTAGCATAGTCTTCCACCAAACATACAACATAACTGGGGCAAATCTCACTTCTATTTAAATTCATTATATAAAACAATAGATGAGAGTTAAAAACATAAAAGTATTCAAAAAAAGTAAAAGAGAGACCAATGATAAGCTAGATGGGATTCAGGTTCCAAAGGGGCAGCTATGTTAGTCTAGTAAAGCCAAAAAAAAAAGGAGTCTTGTGGCACTTCAAGACTAACAGATTTATTTATCACATGAGCTTTTGTGGGAGAATATCCCACTTCCTCAGGTGCTTTGAAGAGGGGGAACTTACAAAACTGGATGAAAATAAATGCAGGGGAGTGTAAGACATGGGATCAGGCCATACTGCAACAGCAAATCAGAGCATTTGTAAGGATTCAAACTCCAGGAAACAGCATACAGAGGGAGGGTGAAGTCAAATTACTTGTTATAATGTGGAAAGAATCTTTACACAATTTAATTTGCATGTTAGTGTGATTTCTGCTGTTTGTCTTTGAAGTCTTGATGTCCCATTGATTTTCTTGATGACCATCGTTAACAAGTAATCAATGGAGTGATTAGGAAGATGGAAGTGCTCAGAAACTGTTTTGTGTGCATGCACGTGTGTGTGTGAGATTTCTGATATCAGTTTTCTGTGCATTTATTCTGCGCAGGGATTGTCCTGTTCATCCAATGTATAAGGCTTGGGGGCATTTCTGGCACATGATAGCATAAATCACATTAGTGGATGAGCAGGTGAAGGAGTAGCTGGCTTGATTAGGTCCTATGATGGTATCTTTTGTGCAGATATGTGGACAGAGTTGGCAGCATGGTTTGTTGCAGGGATATGTGACTGCTTTAATATTTCTATTGTTAGGTCTGTAGTTGCTGGTGAGAATCTGTTTAAGGTTTGGGGGTTGTCTGTAGGCAAGGAGAGGTCTGTCTCCCAAGGCTAGAGAGAGTGAGGGGTCATCTTTTAAAAGAGGCTGGAGGTCCTTAATGATCTGCTGTAGAGGTCTGACTTGAGGGTTGTATGTGGTGACCAGTGGCATTCTATTCAGGGGCGTTGTTGCCCCCGGGGAATGACCTGGGGCACCGGCCCAGGCCCCTCCTCATGCCCACAGGCCACGCCCCTGGCCAGGGACAGGGCAGGGAGCGGCAACCACACCCGTGGGGTTGCCCGGCCTTTGAAGGGGCCAGGAGCAGCAGCTGTGGCCGCGGGTGGCTGGGCCCCAGATCTCCAGCCCAATCCAGCCAGAGACCAGGAGGAGGCGGGGCCCCACCAGAGCTGGGGCACTGGTGCCGGCATTCAAGGCACAGGCCCCGTTTGCCAGGTGCCAGCGACACCCCTGGTTCTATTGTTTTCTTTTTTGGGCCTTCCTGTAGTAGTTGACTGTGGGATACCCATTTAGTCCTGTCAATCTGTTTGTTTCTTTACTTCTCCAGGTGGGTACTGTAGTTTTAAAGCTTGATAGAGATCTTGAAGATGTCTGTCTCTGTCTGGGGGATCAGAGCAAATGCAGTTATATCTTGGGGCTTGGCTGTAGACAATGGATCGTGTGGTGTGTTCAGGATGGAAGCCCGAGGGATGTAGATAACTATACCAATCAGTAGCTTTTTGGTATAGAGTGGTGTTGATGTGTCCATCCCAAATTTGTACTGTAGTGTTCAGAAGGTGGATCTCCTGTGTGGAGTGTTCCAGGCTCAATTTGATTGTGGGGTGGGAATTGTTGAAATCTCTGTGGAAATCTTCAAGAGCATCCCTGCCATGGGTCCAGGTGATGAAGAGGTCATCAATATAACGTAAATAGAGGAGAGGTGTTTTGGGATGAGACTTGAGGAAACTTTGTTCTAAGTCACCCATAAAAATGTTGGCATATTGTGGGGTCATGCAAGTGCCCATATCAGTGCCACTGACTTGGA
Organism: Podocnemis expansa; assembly: GCA_007922195.1. NCBI lineage: Eukaryota > Metazoa > Chordata > Testudines > Podocnemididae > Podocnemis > Podocnemis expansa. The sequence continues at coordinate 6,704,745 of ML681981.1, read as the reverse complement.
GGTATAAACTGTCCTCAAATCTGAAATGGCTGTGGGTGAGCACAAAGTTCAGTCACAAGCTGTGCTGTGGCATCATCTGGGACGGTTCTTCTAATAGCTTGTAATCCATCCTTGTGTGGGATATTGATGTAAAGAGCTTCTACATCCATAGTGGCCAGGATGGTGTTTTCAGGAAGCTTACTGATGGCTTGGATTTTCCTCAGGAAATCTGTGGTAGCCTGAAGATAGCTAGGGCTGTTGATAACATAGCATCTGAGGATGGAGTCCACATAGCTGGATAAGCCTACTGTAAGAGTGCCAGTGCCTGAGATGATGGGGCATCCATGGTGGGATTAAAATATTTAAAAAAAAAAAAAGAGAGAGAGAGAGAAATGAGTAGACATTTAAGACTAAAAGGGCAAAGGAAGAAAGGAAAAGAGCCAAATGGTTAATGAGTAATTGGATAGGGTAAATACATTTAATAATAATTAAAAAAATAGCAAGCCTCTTTAGTCCTGATCCTATAGAAGAAACTAGTCAGATGACCTTTGTATCCACATGGAGAACCACAGAAGTCCTTTTCTCTCACACACCCCATTCATTCTATGTTGTCTGTGGCAGTGGTTCTTAAGTTGCATCCAGTAAATGCAAGAAGAGATCATCTGCACTGCTGTGAACGAGGAGAGAAGTTGTTCATAGAAAAACTCTATATTAACAATAACCCACACTCTAAAAATCTGAGGAAGCTAGGTCAGTGTTCTTCATATGGGAAGTTCTGCAGCGAATGGTGTCCTTACCATCTTTTTACATGTCTACAGGGTGCCTAGAACAAGACTTGTTTGGGCAATATATATATAGAATTTCCCCTCTCACCCCTATGGGTGGTATGTGTCTTCCTCAACCTCGGGTCCTCTACCAGAGGCCTGGGAGTTTGAGGGTTCTGCGCAGTATCTTAGCTGTTCCTAGCACTGCACTCTTCTGGACAGAGAGCTCTGATGTTGTTCCTGGGATCTGTTGGAGCCACTCTCCCAGCTTAGGAGTCACAGCCCCGAGTGCTCCTACCACCACCGGGACCACTTTGGCCTTTACTTTCCACATCTGCTCTAGTTCTTCATTCAGGCCCTGGTACTTCTCCAGCTTCTCATACTCCTTCTTCCTGATGTTGCTGTCACTTGGCACTGCTGTATCTATCACCACCGCTGTCTTCTGGTCCTTGTCTATTACCACGATGTCTGGTTGATTGGCCAGTACCTGCCTGTCCGTCTGGATCTGGAAGTCCCACAGAATCTTAGCCCTGTTATTCTCCACGACCTTCTGTGGGATCTCCCATCTGGTCTTGGGAGGGCCTAGCCCATACACTGTGCGGATGTTCCTGTACACAATGCCAGCTACTTGGTTGTGCCGTTCAGTGTATGCTGTTCCTGCCTGCATCTTCCATCCTGCCACTATGTGTTGGACTGTCTCTGAGGCCTCTCTGCACAGTCTGCACCTTGGGTCCTGTCTAGTGTGGTAGACCCTTGCTTCAATGGATCTGGTGGTCAGTGCCTGTTCTTGTGCTGCTATGACAGTGCCTCAGTGCTGTCCTTTAGTCTTTCAAAGACTTTCAAACATTTCAAGGAGCCTCCCTCTAGTATCTTTTTTTTCAAGTACTTTGAGACAAATGAGTGTTTGGAGCTGTTAGGAATTGAGTGCTCACAAAAAGTGACAGAAAGACAACAGGAGGATTTAAAGTCCTTTGTTTATCCACAGAACAGGTACAGTATGGGCAATTTATGAAAATGTCTTGCGATAAGTTATTTAATTACTATGCCTCTAATCTTTAGCTGCATTCTCAACTGACACTACTAACAAGCACTTAATTTAATGGCAGTTGAAGTACTCATTTCTGTGATCTGAGACTCTGTCAAGTAAGTAGACTGAAACCATCAACTCATTTCACAGAAGCCATCAAGCATCAGACAGTAGCTTATGGATGCTATAAACCTAGACGGGATCTGAACTTGTGATCAAACAGCAAAACCCAAAAGGCCACAAATCTGTATGTACTGTATTGAACTGCTTCTGAACCCTCCAAGTCAGCTATTGTGAAATCCCCCTATTGTCCTTCTGGCACTTTTCATGAGCACTCAGCTCCTAACAGCTCCAAACACTCATTTGTCTAAAAGTACTTGAAAAGATATACTAGAGAGAGGCTCCTTGAAATGTTTGAAAGCCTGTAGTGCCAAAGTTGATTCTTTTGAATCCATGTGATCATGTGTTGTTTCAATTTTCTTTAACTCAGAGATGTGCAAAATTATGTAAAAACTGTTAAACAAAATTTGGGAGAAATGGATTTTATGTTAATTGTTTGTTTAGAGCTTTTATACTTGAGAGACTTTAAACAGTTTACTAATGCTTGCTCTGCTCATTTCCCAGTGTTTACATCTGCAGCTCTCTGATAAACCATGAAGGAATGTTCTCGTTTCACAAATATTCAGTTGGCAACATTTAGAAACAAATAATCATGTGAAGTTTGTTCAGATGGATAGAAATGATACATTCTGGAAAAAAAAATCTTCCCAACTGATTTGAGTCATTTCTAAAAGTATAAATAAAATACTGAAGTAGACTTATATGATATCCTGTAGCTACTCAGCTATGTCTTAGATGTTGGGGTTTAATTTTTTTTATTTGTTGTCCCCCTAATCTCATTTGAACTCTAGGTAAAGTAACTTCTCCTCTTAGGATGGGGAAGAGTATTTCAAAATCAAGTATCCCACCTAGTTGTGCCAACCGGCCCTGGATTCAATACATTATCATTTCCTGCACTGTCTTATCTACCATCAGAGCTTGCAGCACATGTGGCATTTAGGCCACTTAAATCACTTCACTAGACTCTATTTTGAAATAAGGGAAGGCAGGGAAATGTATAGGACCATTATTTTGAAAAAAAAAAAAGCCAATTCTCTGGCTTGGAATGGCTGTTTTTGAAATAACTATTTTGAAAGAATTGCTCTTTTAAAATAAAAGCAAGTTTAGTTATTTCAAAATAGCACTTCATTTTTTTTAAAATAATGAAGCGCTTATTTTGAAATACCCTGTGAGCCTAATTCAGATACATGAGTGCAATATCCATTGACATCACTCTTGAACGTACATCCATGCATCTGAATGCAAAGCTGGAGTATGGCCCTGATCCACCAAAGCACTTAAGTATATGCTCAACTTTAAGCATGTGCTTATTCACACTGGAACAAGGACTTTGTATGCTTGCATTTAAAGAAGTGTTTAACTGTTCATTTGGACTGGGATTTGTCTGAAGGAAATGATTGCTCTTCTGTCCTGCAAAAGTTTGGAATTATATGGACACCAAATTGTTTACAGAAAAATACTACTGCTCCTTGGCTTATGGAAGGTACTGTTATTGCAGCATGCTGCCTTACAGGACATCAAAAACCAAGCAGGCATCCTGGTACATCTAAGCAATCTTTTTTAGTATATTGTGGGGTTCAAAATCAAAGGCGTAACACCAGAATGAAACTTGGATCAAGAAGCAGGCTATTTTCTTTTAAGGTTAATTGGGGGGGGGGGGGAACACTGTATACAATCTGGGTCAGGAACTGCCTTCATTTTATGTTATTTATCAAACCAAGCACACAGGCAGCACTCAACAGAGGAAAAATTAGTGAACTTGGACCCAGGACTAATCATCTATGCTAGGCTATTTACAATCCATACAGTTAGTAGAGAGTATAGTTTTGAACAAAGATGGGAATAAAGGGCTTGATCCCGCACAGCACAGGGATAGTGTTGACTTTGTAATCATAAGGTAAAAAGTGAGGAGTAAGACAGTGTAGGAGAAATGGAGTTTTTCATGAAGGCCAAGTTACTCCTGACTAAAATGAGCATTAGGCCAAACATAGTATCATGTCTTCTTGCATTCAGTGATGTTTCTAATTCTCACAATATATGATGCTTTATTTAACGCCCTAGCTCTTGCAAATAGTTGATTATGTGAGGGTTTCAGCTCTCAATTTAAAATGATTTCTAATCTTTGTGGTTGCAAAGAAAAGATCAAAAACATGACCCAAGCGCAATCTGAAGACTCAGAAATTACGAGCCAAACAAAAGGAACCCCAAATTTGGTTGGCTGTTTTTTTTTTTTAAATGCCTGACATTTGAAGCCATTTTTATGACTTTGGAGAGCTAGATTCACAACTTTTGAACAGATGGGATTGGCAATACTATACCAAACTCTTCAAAACAAAATAAATGTTTGTGTGTTTGATTTTCATTTTGACAGCGATATTTGTAATGGCCTATTTAATGGTACTTCTGGCTTATTTTCTTTAGTGGGTTTTTCCCTCTAAATTTTTATTAGTACCTTCACAGACTCCCTCAGTTGTGTTAATATTTCACACTTTTGTCAGCGAGGTCTGGTGATTTCTTTATGTGAGTGATGTTCAGATCAACACCTTCTTCAATCTGCTATATTTCAACTTTGCTTTTTAGCTCCACCTCTGTGTGACCCACGTCTTGCTTAGCAGTAGGTTTATGCTTTTGGGAAGGGGGGGGGGGGGAATTGCTTTCTTCTGTGGGCTTTATCCAGCAAAAGGCTCAGTAAAGTTAACAGTTGAATAAATTCAGCTTGATTAGGAACTAGTGAAATGAGCAACTTTTGTGTGTTTGCTATGGAACTACAATAGTGGGCTGTGTGTGCAGATCCATCATGTTATAGAGCAGGAATCCCAATATTCCTTTCTGTGTGACTTTAGCATTGAATAATTATATGTGGGACACTCTGTGTGGGTGGGGGTGTATGTGTGTTAACTCATTTTAGAATATAAGTTGCCTTTCTGTTTTCTGTCAGGCAATAAAGTAACAGCAGACCTGTGGCCAGTTGTCCCTTCTGCAACAAAACCTCCAATCAACAGAAGATGTAGTAACAAAACCTCCATTCTTAAGTCACCAAACTGCGGCAGTCAAACACATCCATAGACCATTGATCTCATTACACTTTAGCTTTAAAGAAATAGACTTTGCAATGTGTTCAAAAGGCCAACAAAAAATAAACCTCAGATCAAAGTGAGGAGCAAATTCCAATGTAAAGATGCCCTGCCAACAACAACCTGTCTTGTAAATAGAGGGGGCTCAGCACATTCAATGATCATAAGTCTGGCAGTTTCAAATGGGGAGAAAGAAGAGCAACAGAAACAAACAGGACTCTGGAGTCAATGGACTGGCTAGAGAACATTAAAAGGTATAACTTTATATACTTTGGATAAGCAAAGATAATGAGACTAATTCAATGTCCATTAAAGTAAATGAATACTCCCACTGACTTAATTAGGCTTTGGATCATTCCTTATGTGGGACATTGCAAACATCTGCAAGGTATAAGGCACCCAGGTATGTAAGGATGAAATGAAAGGTAAGTATAATACAAATTCCTCAGAACAGCAAGGAAGGGAAGGAACAATAGAGCTGTGCCTCTTCTACAGATTAAACACAAAAAAAATTAAAAAAAAAATCAGGTCAATTGTCTCAAGCTAAGCCAGCTCCTCAGAAATGCTTTTCATTTCAAAGAATGACACTGAGCCTTTTGGAGGGAGAATGGGGTTGTCAGTATGATATTATTTGCCTCAAGAGAATTTATGAGGGTTTATGGTTGTTAAAGAGCTGAGGCCTTTTACCATTAGATATTAAGGTTTGTGTTATATTAGTTCATGAAAACACTGATCTGTGTAAGATTACTGTTTCCATAAAATGCTATAAGCAACGCCATGCACTCAAACTCAGACCATCCAATTAGAATTTATTGTGTTGCTGGAGGTTTTGTTTTTGTTGTTTTTCATTTGTTGATTTAACTTTTGTAACTTGGTATTTTGCTACGAATCATTGATTGATAGTATTTCTTCAAACTGTAAAGAGTCTGCTTCTCTTGTGCTTACTTCCACAGCTTCATTTAGATTTAAGAAATCCCTTGAATAAAAATTTCTTGCTGTCCTTTATTGCCTCTAGACCAACAGTTCTCGACCACACAGTGTTAAGAGTGTCGTGAAGAGCTGGGCAGATGGCTGGGTTCATCCTGGGGGGGGGGGGGTTGGTGTGTCCTGTAGAGATGTGACATGCAGCAAAGCATGTTGCAACTGGCAAAAGTTTGAAAGCAACTGCTCTAGACTCTTAAATCTAACTGTCCACGCACAACAGACTAGAATGCAAATTTTGGATTGGAATGTTTCATGTCCAAATTGAATATGAATCTTTGACTACTTATAACTTTGGTTGGGGAACATCCATTGTGTTGTCATTGCATTTAAGGTAAAGAATGTTTTGGATGTATGTTGTTGGGACATTCATCCAGCTTGACACTCCATAATGTTTGTTTGCTCTTATGCATAGTTTAACAAAAAAAATTAATATAGTAGGGGGAAAAAAGCAAGAAAGAACAGGATAAAAGGAGACACACCTTAAAACCTGAAGTCTTTTAAAATGTCTGCATAGCTGGGAATAGAAAAACACTTGGATCAGAGTTTTAACTGGACTGTTCAGAGCAATTCATTGTGGTTTGTTGCCCATTAAACGGGAACCTCAAGCAAAAATAAGGTCCTGAATAAGAAGCAAACATTTGCAGGTTCACACGTCTCAGTTCTTGAACGTTGTATGATATTCAAATAATCTGATACTTCCATCTATTTATTCAGCGTTTGGAATTATTTTTCATTCTCTGACATAAGTCTCAAACAGTTTTCATCTGTTTGACACAAACTGCTAGTGTTGATGATTATTCATTTGTGCTAGATGATAGTGATAGTAATGAAATGTTGACAATGCCTTGGGGTAATGCTTTCAAAAGTGCTTTTTAATAAACTGTGGAAACTGTTGTTTCAGCAGTTGGAAAATAATTAAGAAGTAATTATGGAAGCAAACAAATCTTGAGCACATACTCAAGTCATTAAAATAGTCTCTTAGAAATTATATTCACAAACTAAAAAAATCTATATTTAAATAAGATTATGGTTGCCACAAACTAAGAAAAGCAAGAACTTCACTATTAAAACACTAACTGCACATATGTCCCCTCAAAACATAACCATCATCAATCAAACAATTAAGAATCACTATAATGGTGCTTAGCATTTCTACATACTTGAAGATGTAAGTTCCATTTTTCTTTAACTGAACATTTTTTTTCCTTTATGACTTTGCACTATAACCTCCAATAACACTTAGAAAGAGATTTCTTGTATAATGTGTTGCATATCTTTGAAATTTATAGAACATAATGGAAACATTCTCCCATTTAATTAACTTTATGGCTCAAAATCAGAGGTGACATATTATTAATATTAGTTTTACATTAGTAAATGGATACAAACCATGGTAATATAATCTTCCTACACTCTTTGCTTGGTTAGTTTTTCTGCTGTGACTAAATCTTGCTTTCTATCAGTGTGTGCATTACATTCAATAGGAAGAGAAACAATAAAGGAGTCCTGTGGCACTTTTAAAGATTAACAAATGTATTTATTGCATGAGCTTTTATGAGAGAAAAGTGCACTTCTCATCAACACAATTCAATAGGTGAAGTTCACTCAGATATTTGCACCATGAGGAATCTGCAACAGGGCCTCTGGTATCACAAAGGCTATCTGGAGACTTTCTGAAGACATTTTAGGAATGATATGGGGGCCAATCCTTTGAATTCATCAAATGCTAAATGTTCACCTGTGAGACAAACACTCCCTAGCAAAGAGGCCCTGTGTTTCTTTGCAAAGAACTCTCACCCGACAAATTCACTCCATCAGATATGTCTGGTAAGCTATCTACAGAAAGCTTATAACTTGTCAAGACCCTACTCATTTTGAAATCTATGTACAGATAATATTGAAGGAATAATGTATGTGTTTATAGTGAAAGTATGTGATTATAGACTTGTAGTGAAAATTCATCACTATAATATGTGTCTCAGTGATGACCCATTCAAACAAGAAGTTGTACCCTCCCTCCAGCTGATGAGGCAATGCAAAGTTTTGTTCTCCACCTCTGACATGGACAAAACAGTCAATGGAAACCATCAAGACGACTGCAAAGGATTGAAACAACTTGTAAGTGAAAAGAGTTGTTACAGCAGTCTGGAAATTACCCTGGTTATGAATAAAGATAAAAAAATGTTTCAATATACCAAGGTGTAGGGAAGATACTCTGTATCCATTCACTGAGGTTATGTGTAAGAAGCAGGGTAGGGGCTTCCATCAACATTTGTATCCTGGTTCTAGTGAAAGCAACCAGTTCTGTAATTAATGAATGTTTGGCTGGTAGCTTACTGTATTATTTACTGGAAAGGTAACAATTTATAGTGTTTGCATATTATGAGTTTGTTTTGTGTTGTAACCAGTGGTTTCATCATGTTCTCTCACATCTAGTTAAATATTTATTCTCTCTTAAATAAGATTACTTTTGTTGATTAAAAGTGCTCACAAGTTCTAGGTGGCTTACAGGAGAGGTAGCTTACGTAAAACTGATCAGTTGGAGAACACCACACCTTTGGGTTCAGAAAATCTGCAATTTTGGTGAGTAGCCAGTGTCAGAGGCTAGTTATCATAGAGAAAGATTCAAAGGGACTCAGGGACTGGGATGAACTTCCTGTTAACCTGCAAGATGAAGTTGGGGCTCGTGTAGCCCAGAGGATAGTGTTTGGTAGACAGAAACACTGGTGATGTCAGGCAGCTAACAACCAGCACCACAAGAAAGACTCTCTCTTGCTGGAAGCAGTAGGTAATAAAGGAATTTTTAGTCCTGGGTGCCCCAGGAAGCATCCTAGTGCCATCTCTGGAAAGCAAAGATTTAATAGACTTCATCTCTGGACCTGCTTCCTTTTTTAGTATATACAGGCCAAAATATGTTTAAGGATATAGGTCAGTTTCTTCACATTTTTGCGCCACTGAAGTCAACACAGTCAGACTGGCATAAAAATGAAGTGATACATTGAAGAATCAAAAACTGCTGTCTGACGGTGGGTGTGTAAGTAAAAAGTCATGCCTATATAGCCATTAGTGCCCTACAGAATTTTGTTACCTCATATCACAAAATAGATAAAATGCTATTAAAATACAAGTTGTTCCCAGTTCATGTGCCAATATGCAAGGTCATCACTGGCTAAAAATTCAGAGCTCAAAATGCTCACACTTGCACTTAAAAAATAACTAATGGCAGAACCACTTATAACCATGTTCATTTGACTGCTGCTTGGAATCACATTGATTGTAAAGCTACATCTAACCTACGAATTGCCTCATAATAAAACAGTGATTAATGAACACTAGAAAGGAAAAATAGAAGCAAAAGATATTTGTGAACATTCATCCTCCAGAAACAGGTGTCTTGGCCTTTCTTCATAATACTATTTGGAACACCAACTGGCATATGACGCTTCGAATCTCCGGTGGCTGCTGGTCATTCATAATTGGAAATCTTCAATGAATAATATTCTAAAACTCTATGATGGACTGAGGGCATCCTGACCATATTTAATAAACAGTGTTACAGATGTCTAAGCACTTATTGTCTACTACTAATTCATGCCAACAAACATACTGTCAAGTGCGAGACATGAAGTGCCATCAACTCAATTTTTGTCAATGGAAATGGAGAGTCCTAGCACATTAGAAGAGGCATTTTGCAGGATTAGATCCTTCAGTCATCTGATTCTGAAAATGTTAAGCATGCATCCTAGTATGTGTTGGGAAAAAGTGTACTTTTTGTGAATTTTATTAGGTGGTTTTGTTGGAATTAGTGAGGTAAAGAGACAATAAAATAGCCTCAGTTCTCAAGCTGCTAAAAAGACATAACTGGTCCCAGGAGTGAGAAAGAGAGACAAAGTGAATGAAACTGTTGCTTTAATAATAAATCATTTGTAATTATAGTCATTTAGGTAATTTCTTTAAACCTGCATTGGTTGCGAGAAGAATTAATCTATTCAGAGATTATGTTTCCTAGTCATTCAGTAGTCTGAAAACTGGGCTGTCCACTAGTCCACAAATTAAATGGATATTTTTATTATTATTTATCCTACTGGAGGAAGAAATGATGTTCTTAGGCATGGTTTCCTTAAAAGTTTTACCAGCACAGTTGTGTTATGTGGATGGGGGAATGATATTTTTTGCTGACATAGGAATGTCAATAAAAATCCTGATGTGGACACAATTGTATCAGTATAAAACTGCTTACACCAGAAGCATTTATGCTGGTTCCCCGAAACACTCTTCTAGTGCTAGAAGTACACCTACACTGGAAAGGTTTTGTGTTACGGTCTCTGAGACAAGTCAGACCAGATTGGTGAGACAAAGAACAAGAGTATAGCGGTGAAAGGCATGGAAGATGGAGTAATAAAATGACAGGATACTACAGCACATCCACACTGTGTTTGCAGTTCTAAGCCTATCTATCCTTCACAGTAATCCTATTCTGCAAATCACTCTGAACATTTGACATTACTACATATACCATAATATCAGGCTAGCAGGGCTATGTTCATATAGGAGCTGGGCATGGGAGATGGGAGCCATCTGGACAAGGAGCCTTGGAGGTAAATTGTAATGAGCAGGATGGGACAGGACACCAATACTGGGGAGAGATTGCATCTTGTAGTATCAGATCAGTATCAGATCTATTGTTCTCCTCGTGAACCTATGGTTTATTGGTTTAAGCATCTTCCTAATACACAATGGGTGAAACCCTGGGCCCAGTGAAGTCAATGATAAAAGTCACACTGACTTCATTAGAGCCAGAATGTCATACAATATTTATACCTTAAGGGTCAGTGTTCCAAATTCATCTCTGTTATCTCGCTCACTTGCTTCAGAACAGCTGCACATTTAGTGCCTTGCATCTTGCCAACTTCCAAAGGGGTAGCCGTGTTAGTCTAGTCCAGCCAAAAAAAAAAAACAACCAAGGAGTTGTGTGGCACTTAAAGCCTAACAGAGTTAGTCTTTAAGTGCCACATGACTTCTTGCTTTTTTTTTTTTGCTGCACATTTAATGCAGTATTTTTTACAAAGAATTATACTTTCTTATAAAAGAAGTAAGCACATGAAGCTTCAAGTCTTACATCTCTTAAGTGCAGTACATATTAAAGTTTTGGTTACTCTTTTCCTTCTCTTTTTATTAAAGTAAATGCAATTTAGATATTTTTAAAGGTATTCTATGCTGACTCATCAGTTTTGCTATATATCATGCATTAAAAATCCAAATTGGTTCACAGTCTTTCCTTATTTTTCTTTGATAAATAGTTTGTGAATCCTAATCATTGTACAGTGTAAGAAAAGGCAAAGAAGCACAATAGACAGGTCTGCCAGAGTACTGAAAGCAACTGCAAAAGAGAAATACAACCATATTTCAAACTGAATACATAGCAAGACTTCACAGATAAAATTCAATGCCAGATCTTTTATTCACTGAGCATTCAATTTAATAAAATATATGTCTAGTATCTTCATGATGAAATGCCATGAGCGGTAGAAATTATCTTTTTCTATGCTTTCTGCATGTGCCTCCACATATGACTGAGGTCCAAAGTAAAGGCTCTAAGTCTCTGCAGAACAGAAACAAAATAGTATCCCTGAATGTTGTCTTAAGCATCCCACAGCTATTCCCAATATTGATTATTAAATCCCTTTTGTATGTTTTTTCAAATAAAAGTTTTGTTGCAAAATGAGCATAAAGTTCATTGATTTCTTTCAAAATACTGATACAGAAACCACTTAAGATACAGCAATTGCATAAATATATATTTCATCTGCCGAATCAAAAATGATGCATATATGTTTCTATATTTGGGCCAAGTTCATCACTCTCAGATAAATGAACCCAGCTGCCATTGTATATACTTGATTTTCTCAGTACATGCAGGAATCAGTTGGATTCACATGGATGAGTCAATCATATGGCAACTGGTTTTTTGTCTTGAATTTTTGGAAATGTACTCAAATCTGACAAATACAACATGACACCATTTTGTAATATATATTTACAGACACACATAATTTATTTATGTGTATGTGAATATAGTTATTTATATACACTTGTATGTAATATACTTATTTACATACACATATATAATAGACACAATTTCAAAAAATCTAATTTACATAGTCTAAATAAACCGGAATAGTTTTTATTAAAAAAATTGTATAAATTATCTCCGCATGTAGATAAACCTATGCACACATACACACTCTAAAACAAGGCAACTGATGCATTTTAAAGACACTGACATACATTTTTAGTCTCAGCATTTCAACACCCATCATATTTAGGCAATGGGGTTTTAAAAGCAGTGTTCATCTCTCTGCTTATATATTTTAAAGTGCTAAGGACAATAAAGTGCTAGCCTCTAGATACTTCTGCAATATAAACAATAAAAATTTTAAACAAGATTCTATAAACGCTTATGTCTCAATAAAGGGTTCTAGAGGGATTGTTGGGAGAAAGTACACAATTCAAATATTAATTGTTAGCTACCCCTGATGCACCTCATATTTCTGGACAATGCTCATTGTAGGGGCTATCCCTCCAGCCCACTTGTCTACTTTCTCTGTGGTCTGCAGCTCTGTCAGCACTAGCAATTACATCCCTTGTGCTTGGGGATCTCTGGCTGTGATATCATGGATATTTCCTGAGTACAACTCATCAAATAATTGATTTTTTTTCAGGTTTGTGGCCAAGCTGAAGAATCCAGAAGTGGGAGATGAGGAAGAGGTGGATTTTTGAACGGAAACTGAATGTTTTCAGTTTCTCATTGAAACAAAAAAAAATGTCTGATTCAAACAAAGAATTTTAATTGAAAACATTTATTTTCAAAATGGTTTTTTTTGACATTTGATGTTCAAACATTTCATTTTGAAAATGAAGAATCATATTTTTGACATTTCTTGGTGGGGGGGGGGAGGGTATGGGTTTTTTTTCTATCTGAAACTGTTAGCCAAATTCAACCCACATTCTTGAATAGTTTCAGTGCCACAAAATGCCTTTCAGTGAAATTACTATTCACTAAAAATCTCAAAAGTATATGCCACAGCTCATTTTGCACACTAGTAAAGTTCTTGTGCCTTAAGGAGGTCACTTCGTTCCCACTAAGAGACAAGAGGTCAAACCTTGAAAAATGCTGTTAATGCAGCCACTGTATTTGACTCAATGCTAGGGCACACAGGCCACAGAAATAAATACAGTATAGTTAGTAAAGAGAAAATTGATCTCCAGTGGGCTATAATATTTTCTGTTCCCTTCCTTTTTCCTTAACAAAGTTCTTGTCAGTTGCCAATAATCATATCAAAGCTTTTTGTACCTACAGACATTGACAATAAATAGTAAATGCGTTAATTCTGGCTTCAGAATGCGGGACCTTTTTCAGAGGTAGCAAAAAAGAAATTCTAGAGGTCAAGAGAGGCTTGACAGTCAAAGCATTGTGATCCCTCACTCATATGGAAAAGTCCTACAGAATATAATAGACAATCATACTCTTTCTATAGGTTTGGGTTTTGTTGTTGTGATTATTTTTTTTAAATAGGCTGTAAAACTGAAAAAAGAAATAAATCCATTTCATGAGATCTTTTTCTTAAAAAAATAACCTGTAAGGGATTGTAAGGAGCAGGAGATACAGCCACCCGCAGAAATGAACAGAGAGGGCAGGCCAATCCCCTGCTGGGGGTCGGGACCAGGAACTCCAACACCACCTGACAGGAAGCAGGGATGGGGGACTATGGGTCAAGAAGGGGAGGAATAAGGGCAGCCCTTTCCCTGCGTTAGGCACTTGACTTCAGAGAAAGGACCGCTCAGCCTTGTCTCAGGCTCTGCCAGCCTTCCCAGGGGGCCTGGTGAGAGCTCCCTACAGCCTGGAGCCTGGACAACCACACCATGGGCCCAATGGCATCCTGGCCCCCTGTTTTTTAGAGGAGTAGCCTTTTGAGGACCTGAGGAACCCATCTGCTGATGCAGAACCACAGGAACCCGAGGAGCCAGCTGGATCCCAGGAGCTGGATGAGCTACCCTCTGCTGAGGACCTGGGAGAACTTTGAGCTGACCTGGGGCCTTGGGAACCTGCTCAGCCAGCTGGACCTTGCAACCTGGATGAGCTGCCCTCCACTGGGAGCCGCCAGACCTACTGCCATCAGACCAAGTGGAAGGCTTTTGGAGCATCCCACTAGCCATGTACCCAGACGAGCCCTCAGGCCCAAGCAGGACACATACCCCAGCAAAAGGGGAGGAAGTGGCTCAGGGAAGCCACATGCCTGTCCAGTGATAGTGCAGCATGTTTTGGCTGGAGCCCCACTGTCTCAGCGATAGGATACCCCATTGCTACCAGGGCGCTGGGCTGGGATGTAGTGGAAATGGTTGGGTCTGTGTGTCCCTCCTCCCCTACCCTTGTGTGCCAAGCCCCAGAACTGTCCTTATAATATGATGTAGCTAAACCACAATATAATTTGTGATCATCATGCTTTAAACATAGTACTTTCTGGGGCAGATAATGGTATTTATTTTTTAGAAAACAAGGTGGTTACAGTTATACCCATTTTATAGCAAACACTCATACTGTCTTATGGACCTATTGAAATTGCAATTATTTTACTTTCCTGTAGGTAAATATCCAATAGCTGAATATTAATAGAAAGAGAACAGTGTATTGCGACATTTTTGCTCAGTCCGTGTTGTGTACTTTCTGCAGAGTTTCTAGCAAATGAATTCACTGGAAATAAAGTTTGTAGAAACAATAGATTTTGAGACTATTCACTGATAAAATATTCTGAGCATATTCATGGCATCATAGAATCCTAGGTTTGGAAGGGACCTCATAGGTCATCTAGTCCAACCCCCTGCCAGAGGCAGGACCACTCCCACTAAACCATCCCAGTCATGGTTTTGTCCAGCCGGGCCTTAAACACCTCCAAAGATGGAGACTCCACCACCTCCCTTGGCAGCTCATTCCAATGCTTCACCACTCGCCTAGTAAAAAAGTTTTTTCTAATATCCAACCTCGACCTCCCTAACTGCAACTGGAGACCATTGCTCCTTGTTCTGTCCTCTGTTACCACCGAGAACAGTCGAGCTCCATCTTCCTTAGAGCATCCCTTCAAGTAGTTGAAGGTTGCTATCAAATCCCCCCTCAATCTTCTCTTCTGCAGACTAAATAAGCCTAATGCTTTCAGTCTTTCCTCATAGGGCTTGTGCTCCAGCCCTTTAATCATTTTGGTTGCCCTCCCTCTGAACTCTCTCTAGCATGTCCCTGTCCTTTTTTGTAGTGGGGAGCCCAAAACTGAACACAGTATTCTAGATGTGGCCTCACCAGTGCAGAATAGAGGGGAATGATCACATCCCTTGATCTGCTGGTAATACTTCTTTTGATGCAGCCCAGTATGCCATTGGCCTTTTTGGCAGCAAGAGCACACTGCTGACTCATATCTAGCTTCCCATCCACCATGGCCCCCAGGTCCTTTTCTACACTGCTGCTACTTAACTGAATGTTTCCCAGCCTGTAGCAGTGCATGGCGGTTTTTCATCCCACGTGCAGGATTTTACACTTGTCCTTATTGAATCTCATAAGATGTCTATTGGCCCACTGTTTCAATTTATCTAGGTCTCCCTGAATCCTGTCCTTGCCCTCCAACGTGTCTACTGGTCCCCCCAGCTTGGTGTCATCCACAAACTTACTGAGAATGCAGTCTATTCCATCATCCAGATCATTGATGAAAATGTTAAACAGAACCGGCCCCAGGACCGACCCCTGGGGCACACCACTTGTGACTGGCTGCCAGCTGGACATGGAACCATTGATTCCTACATGCTGAAACCATTGATCTAGCCAGTTTTCTATCCACCTTATAGTCCACCTATCCAACCCATACTTCCTTAATTTGCAAATGAGAATGCTGTGGGAAACTGTATCAAAAGCCTTGCTAAAATCAAGGTATATCACATCAACGGTTCTTCCTGCATCCAGAAAACCAGTCATAGAAGGAAATGAGATTGGTCAGGCATGATTTACCCTTGGTAAATCCATGCTGACTGTTCCTGATCACTCTATTTTCTTCTAAGTGTTTGAGGATGGATTCTTTAAGAATCTGCTCCATAATTTTGCCAGGGATTGAGGTGAGGCTGACTGGTCTATAATTCCCTGGATCCTCCTTTTTCCCTTTCTTGAAAATAGGCACTACATTTGCTTTTTTCCAATCCTCTGGCACCTCCCCTGTTCTCCATGAGTTTTGAAAAATAACGGCCAGCAGTGCTGCTAGCTAATTGGCCAATTCCCTCAGCACCCTTGGATGCAGTTCGTCCAGTCCCATGGCCTTGTGCACATCCAGCTTCTTTAAGCAGTCCCTAACCTGACCTTCCATCACCAAGGGCCTCTCTTTTTCTCTCTCATCTGCCATACCCATGGTAGTGGGCTGGGAGCTGACCCTGCCTGTGAAAACTGAAGCAAAAAAAGCATTGAGCACTTCAGCTTTTTCTTCCTCCTCTGTCACGAGGCTGCCTGCCCCATTCAGCAAGGGACCTACACCATCCCTGATCCTCTTTTTGTTATTAACATACTTGTAGAACCCCTTCTTGTTATCCTTTACATCCCTCGCTAGCCACAGCTCCATTTGTTCTTTGGCCTTTCTGATTTTATCCCTGCAGTCCCTAGCAATATCTTTATATGCCTCCTTGGTCATCTGACCAAGCTTCCACTTCCTGTATTCATCAATAACAAATTTAAATTTGGAAATGTGACTATTCACACCAGGGTGCTGAATTGAAGCATCATGCTGAATTAGTCAATTATTAGAAACACTACTGTGAAGCATGTATACTCACTTAAAACTAACCAAGCTGTCTCATTTTGAATATTAAATACACAATTAATTGAACAGAACAATTAATGCTTTTTGAGGGAAATCATAACCTGCTTATAGATGGCTTGTAAAGTTATCTAAATAAATTGCTGGTTATGAATTATCTATTGAAATCTTCCATTAATAGGATATTCTAAATTTTATCCAAATTAAAAACATAACATTCCTATAAAGTATGTCAACATCTCTTTAACTTTCTCTTTGAAGTCATAAGTCTGTAAAATATATTTTATTATCTTTCCTGTTCTCTGTAAAGTTGTAGCGTACAAGGGCATTAGGTTTAAAGAGATGTGTTTCATTGGCCTAACTGAGCTAATACTTTAGCATGTTGACAAATAGAATGCACGATTTTATCTTTGTGGTAAGAATATTTTATATCTCTAAACATTTTTATATCAAAACATTCTGGCCTAAAATATAAATATGAAATGTGGGCCTTTTATTTATTATAAATAAACTGCCCCATGCACAGATAAAGCTTATCTTTGTTGAAGCTGCTTTTCTCCTAACCTTATGTCTTGCTCTCATTCTAGGTTTCACTCGTGATGTGCAGAGGTGGGGTTTTTTTTATTTGTTTGTTTTCATAATTTTAGGTACTTGTGGCTATCATATTCTGTATTAAACTAATTATTTTCTCTGTCAAACATACTGAATTTGAGGTCTCACCTGTGAATATAAGCAATTTTTTGGGCGTCTGGTGACGTGTATGTTAAAGTTGGGATTTTTTTTGTTTTCCTTTCTTTTTTTCATGTCTACCCAATTTAAGAACCTTGTTGCTGGTGCAAAGCTAGCCTCATCTTTGGCATTTATCTGTCTGCCATTCTAGCAAAATCAGTAGTGCTACTAGTTATTCCTGATCCTAAGTGCTTCTTTTCTGCTCTTGCAAAGTGTTTCCCAAACAACCTATTTATACCTTGTGCCTTTCTTTGGTTTCCACAACTCTTTACTCTGATACACTTCTTCAGCTTCCACTTCTGTGGCTCTTCCTTCCGTATCCAATACCATACTATATGTTTCAGGGTTCTTCCCTTGGCTCCCTCTTGTTTCTTCTGATAGACAGATTCCATGAATGACCTGCTGCTGCTGTCTTTGTAACAGTTATTCCCTCACACAGCTGGTTGAACACAACAAACATTGGTTGACAGTAATCTGAAATTCCCCACTTCAACACTTTTCTATCATTCTTGATATCACTCATACTGTAATAAATAACTCCTACCCCTACCCCTCCTACCTACTCCTACAATAACTACTTCCTACCCCTCCCACACTAGTCTGTCACACCCAGTGCATTAATTATATTTGTGCAGATACAATGCTAAAACATGATGACACAGCCAAATGATGGTGTTGTCCACATTGTATTACAGCAGCACTGATTATTTGAACTAGTGCTGTCTTGAAACACAAAAACAGGCACACTGAAAACAATGTGAGACAATCCTGTTCACTTTTCTAATGCCTGTTGATCATGTAGGAGGTAATAGCCTTGCTATTAACAGATTTGCATGATGTTGGACTGTATTAGCACATGTGACAGACAGAGCTTCTTGATATTGCATCTTACATGTGAATTTTTCAGTCTGCTAATGTTAGTTGCCATAACTTTGTTTCTTCAAAACTGTATAATTATCACCCATGTCAATTTGTGTTGCTAGGTAACGTAAGGAAGTACGATGATATGTGAAAATTTTTTTAAATAGTTTTAGCATTAAGTGCTGCTACCAGATATTTTTTACCTGAATTTTCCTTTGTATCTAATTTAATAGGCATGACTCAATAAGTGCTGAAACAAACAAACAAACAAAAAATCAGTGATCCCTTTTGAAATAAGCAATTCCATTGTTTCCAAAAACAATGAGAGTCCTGTGGTACCTTAAAGACTTACAAATTTCTTCAGGATTAAGCTTTCATGGGTTCAAACCCACTTCGTCAGATGCATGGTGAAGATTAATCTGTTAGTCTATAAAGTGCACTTGTTGTTTTTGCTGAACACAGACTAACAGGGCTACCCCTCTGGAAATTTTCATTAGTTTGTGGGATACCTAGCAATTACAATTAGTATGATGATGATGATACCAATGGGTATATCTGCAGTGGAGCCTTAGGTCGACTTAACCTTCCTTAAGTCAACCTAAGGAACTCCCTGGCCAAAATTTAGAATTTATTAAGTCAGTTTAATAACAGCTGCCCTGAAAGCTGACTTAAGAGTTAAGTAGACTTTAGACAGCAGGAAGGGTTGGAGCCTAAGCCTGGGTCCCACCCCCAGCCCCGGGGCCTGATCCAGCTCCGGGAGCCCGATCCGGCCCCAACCACAAGCAGCAAGGGGCTTGGAGCTGGCCTTTGCCACTGCCGGCAGGCAGCTTGGAGCCTGATTCAGCCCCTAGCCACTTGCTGCAACTGGTAGCTGGCTGGGAACCCAATCCAGCCAAATGGCAAGGGGCTCAGACCTGGATTGGGCTCTCAGCTGCCTGCCAGCAGTGGCAGGGGCCAGCTCCAAGTCTCTTGTAGAAAGTGGCTTGGGGCCAGAGTGGGATCCAAGCCGCCTGCAAGTGGTGGCAGGGCCTGGCTCCAAACCTCTTGCTGCTTGTGGCAAATGGCTTGGGGTCAGATATGGTTCCCACCCACCTGCTAATGGCAGGTGGGTCTGGTTCTGAACCCCTTACCACTTGCAGCAAGCAGCTTAGGGCCAGATCCAGCTCCCAGCCACCTTCCAGTGGTGTCTGGGGCCAGATTAGGCCCCTGGAGCTGGATAGGGACGAGGGGCAGGGCAGGGGATGTCTACAGTGTCTCCAGTGTAGGCGTATCTTAAAGCTTACGTAACAAGGTCAATTTAAAGTCAACCTTGTTAAGTCAACTTAAAAGAGCCCCCACCATTGTAGCTCTACCCAACATGAGTAACCTGGGTTCAATTCCCAGGGGGTTGGACTTGATGATCTCACGAGGTCCCTTCCAGCCCTATGATTTGATTTGAATGTGTAATTTGATTTGAACCTGTAACTTGTTTCCTGGGGACAAAACAACCAATGTTATTATTTTTATATGATCATGAATATGAAATTGATTTGTTGTAACTGGCCACTTGGCTTGCATATACAACCAATTTGTATGAAGTTTTAGTAATTGCAAAAAAACAGCTTCTTCAAAACAAATGCATTTTAATCACCCAAAGATACACAGTATGCAGAAAAAGAAGTTACAATAACTACCAAGTCTATATGCAGATAGCTTCATTTACACTTTATCCTTTTTTAAAAAATTATTGGTAAATTCCACCATCCTGGTACATTCTGGATCAGGAGAACCACACTCTGCTGAGATTTTCTTTAACTGTGTCCCTTTTAGAATCTTGGCGGCTGCGCACTCCACTGCCTTCCACCCTTCACTTCCTCACTTTAGGTCAGGTGTTTTTATTAGTTTAGTTTCTTTTAATCTTAGGTATGGGCCTGGCAAAAACAAACCTGCTAGCATGGCTATAGCTATGCACCTATTCATTTTTCAATTAATACGTTCCCTGTTGTTCTTTTAAGGATGCCTGGTGATCTCTGTGGAGGTAGGCTATACCTCTTTTGTTTCACTGATGATTTTTCCCCCTACAAACCTCCTTTGATTTAACTCCATGCAGTCATAAAGAATATCATCAAGCAGGAAAACTGACACTCATGCTTTTCATAAAAAATACAGGTATCTCACTCAATCACCACAAAAATTTCTACTCAGAGATCAAATGATGAATAAAAAATTATTCAGTTTTAAACTTATTTCCCCTCACACATATGAAAGTATTATGTGTTAATGCCAGAATCAGGGCATTCATCTGAAAAGGATTATCAGTGTTAATTTACTTTATTAATTTTTCAATGTCCATATAGTTATGGATACTTGTGATTTAATTTTTCATATATTTTAGTCATGTCAGGCTAAAATGATTTTTCTGATACACACAATTCATCTAATATATTTCTTACAAGATAGCATTCTTTAAAAGCTCTTTCCATTCTGTAAGATGAGTTCAGATATAAAACCCAAATATGAGATCTCAATATGCAGACCAAAACTTATCCTGTCCAACACTGGGGTATTGCAATTTTCCTCTCAATATGAAATGATAGTTATCAGACTACATTCTTATCTAACACTTTTGTCTACATATCTCAAATTGGTTTACAAAAATTAGTAAGAATTGTTACCACCATTTTATGGATGGGGAAGTTAAAACACAGAGCATTATAGTGAATTACCAAATTCACACCACAACTCAATGTGAAAGCAGGTAATGGAACCCAACTCCCTTGGCCAAGACCAGTGTTCAAGTCAATACACCACGCTGCTCCAAAAAGAGTTAGGGGTGAACTGCAAAGTATTCTAATATTTAGGTTTTATATTATGTTTGTTTTAGTTAGCCTAGGCATCACATTAATCAAATATATTGTTAATTCCTTTGTGTCTACAGGCTGTATTCCTCTTCTGCTTTTTGAAATTATAGTATAGAAAAGAGGCTATAAATTAGATATTTCAAAGATTTTACAGTACATTAGTTGACCAGTATAAGCTATACAGAAATACAATAGAAGGAATGTGTCATAACTTTCTCAAATAGTAAGAGCAATCAATGTATAATAATAAATTCCAGTACAAAAATTCAGCTAAATCCCATTCAAAAACCAAACATCTTGTGATTCTGATATTTTATAACCATACTTTCTAAGGCAAATACTATTTGAAGCAGATCAGAAGTAAAGATTATTTTTATTCCATCTAAATTCAAAGCAACTTGTCTTAAATTAAGACTAAGCTTGGAAAAGGCAACAAAAAAAGAATTATAAAGACTGGTCATTAAATCTATTTTGTATGCTATTTGCCAACAGTTGACGATCTGCCATTATGAACATGGAGAGCAAATAGTACTGTTTACACCTACTGGATACCATTGCACATATCCCATTGACATCAAATTATGTCTACACTAGAGCCTTAAGTCAACTTAACCTCCCTTAAGTCGACTTAAGGAAAGCCAGGTCCACACTGGGCTTTTATTAAGTTGACTTAATAACTCATGTCCTTAAAGGTGACTTAAGCATCAACGTCAACTTTATTAAGTTGACTTAGCACATTGTAGATAGGGTCATCTACATTGTAGGCTACGTTAAGTTGACTTAATAAAATTGACTTAACAGAGCCCTCCAGTGTGGCCATAGCCTTTAAGTACACCTTGTTGAATTGACTTAACTTTTAAGTGGACTTTGTTAAGTTGACTTAAAATTGAACATATTAAGTCGACTTAACTGAGCTGTCTAGTGTAGACATAGCCAAAGAGCTAGGCATGTCTATTCAGGGCATACACATCTGCAGATATTCTCATTTAAGAAGAAAAATTTGAGTGGAATCAGAACACAAATGAAAAATCTGGTTCCAGACCCACAATCACTTATCGAAGTGCAGGAGAAATTATGAGAGAGAATTTGGTTTTTGGTGATTGCATAAACACCACACAAGATATGTTATTGACAATGTGAAAGGTTTCCTGAGAGGGCGTTATATTTTCATTATATTTTGGTGTTTATTGTTGATGTTTTTAATTGTATCAAATGGAATCAAACTGTCACTGGAAGGAAAATTGTGACTATGGTTCATGCTTCACATGGATATTTGCAGGAGTTATTCATTTTATATTACCCTCCTTTAGCTTTCATATTTTACTCTCATTACTTAGCAGCTGATTTTTATTAATTATTTTTAGCATACAAACCTATGTTCTTCTTATAAACTCTGAATGTTACTTGAAGACCATATGCATTCACCTTGTGGGTAAAATACTTTTGGAACAAAATATGTTCTCTCCTCTTCTACTCCTCCTCACCCTCCCCCACCACTATCTCTCTGCTCTCTCTCTCTCCTGAATTGTTATTCTGTCAGCTTGAGCTCTGGTAGGAAACTTTAATGGGGTTCTTAGATTGTTATTTTGGTTTTGTATTCTCAGACAGATCCCATGAAAGAGGGTCAAGCTGTCAGTGACAAGGCTGTATTAACATTGTACTCTTCTGTATATTGGATGTTTTATGCTTACATATTCTTTTGCATGCATCAGAATTGTATCTTCATTTCTCACATACGAAACTCAGTAAGATACAAGATCAAGATAAAAATAAAATAGGTGGGTTATTTTGCTAGGGTTTTAATAAATCTAAACATTTTAAAAGTTGTCTTTATTGCAAACAATACAGGGACTTTCATTTATACACACTGGTTGGATTTAAGCTAAAATGTGTTTTGCTGCTGCATCAGGGCTTCAAGTAACTGCTGCTGTGGATGTGCCTAGCATTCAAGAGGGAGCTGCTTTGCTATGAAAATTGCCCTAGGGCTGTGGTCAAGATATGCTGCCTGAGAAAATGAGAACTCAAGAGGAACTTTCATTGCACCATTTTAGGGAATGTTTCTTTTGAAAGACCGTTGTGACTATGGAGATCATTCTAGGACAATGCTCATGCTATTATGCCCGGAAAAATACCAAAAAATCAGCAGCAACAACTTCAAAAATCTGTGTACTATATCTGTAGAAGAAAGTTGTACAGACCTTTGGCTATGGCTGCATGTCCTAAAATTTATGCTTAATTGATTGTTACATTTATATAAGTTTCCTTGGCTGTGTTCACACACACAGGGTTATTTCGAAACAAGTTCTGTCGAAACAACTTGTTTCGAAACAGCACCTTATTTCGAAATATCTTATTTCGAATTAACAAAATGTTAATTCGAAATAAGAAAAAAAAGCGGGAAACGAAATAGCAAGTTCACAGTGTGAACATGCTATTTCGTTACCCCTGGGGGTGAGCCGCTGCTGGCTCACCCTGCAGCCCCAGAAAGGGGGCTGCAGGCACCAGCAGGGGGTGAGCCGCTGCGGGGTGGCTCAGCCCCCTGCCAGAGCTGCCCCC
>ML681981.1:6459971-6680570 GCA_007922195.1 Podocnemis expansa | reverse complement strand
CGTGTGAACATGGTTTTTTTTGTTTCGAAACAACAAGGTTGTTTCAAAACAAAAGTGCCGTGTGAACACAGCCCTTGTGGCATTATAATAGGTAGACATATGTGGCCTAGACCACACAAATCTCTGTTCCACAACTGGGCCAACCAAAGTCAGTGAAACAACTTATATGAGAAAAATGCAGGATCTGTCTCTATGGGTTTTGATGTAAGAGTGCTTTTTTGAAAAAACATGGCCCACGACATATGTTGGTAAATTTCATAATGGTTAATTATTGACTATTAAAAATGGATGCCTTTATTTCTGTCTTACTTTACTTAACTTCAGCTTCCAGTTATTGGACCATATTATGTCTTGTCTAGTGGAGTAAAGCGCCTATTATTACATTTTTGTTCCCCATGTAGGAGCCTCCACCTGTTAAATGTGTCTTTGTTTGGCTATAGAGATTGAGCTCTATGGCTATGTCTACACTAGGAAAAGGTAGTTTGAATTTGTTAATTTGAACTAATAAGTTTGAGTTTCATTCAAACTTAGCTCAAATGTATTAGTTCAAATTAACAAAGTGGACTAATTTGCGTTAACATTGTCAAATGCGTCCACTTTGTTAATTTGAACTAACTGCCTTTAATTCAACTTTATTAAATTTGAATCAAGGGTTAATCCTAGTCTACACCATCCTTAGTTTGAACTAAGGATCAAATTAAGATCTTAGTTTGAACTAACCACAGGTCTTACTAGTTTAAACTGAGCTTTCATTAGTTTGAATTAAGTAATTCCTTAATCCAAACTAATGAAAGCCTAGTGCAGACAGGTACTAAATTGGTTCAAATTAAGCCTACTTAATTCGAACTAACTTGCAAGTGTAAACATACCCATTGAGTCTGCTAACCTGTTATCATTCTCATGACACTTCTGTGAAACCTCTTCATTTTTTCAACATTCTTCTTGAATTGTGAACACCAAAAAGGTACCATATTCTAGCAGTGGTTGCATCAGTATCAAACAGAGGAAAATAACTTCTCTGCACCTGATCAAGTTTCCACTACTAGAATCATAAAAGGGACCATGAGAGGTCATCAAGTCCAGGCCTCTGCACTCATAGGAGGACTAAGTACCAGCTAAAGCAGTGCTTCCCAACATTTTCTCTGCTTTGGCACACCTTGCTACCTTTAATTAATTTGAGGCATATCACCATATAGTTTCCAAATTAATTCATGAATATTTATGAGCCAATCCAGAGCTCTTTGAGTAGTTTTTCAAAAAATTGTGTGGCACACCTGATGGCAGACCTGTGTGCCATGGCACACTGGTTGTGAAACACTGATCTAGACTATCCCTGACAAGCGTTTGTCTAACCTGCTCCTAAAAATTTCCAGTGATAGAGATTCCACAACCTCCCTAGCAACTTATTCCAATGGTTAATCACCCTGACAGGATTTTTTTCTAACGTCCAACCTATACCTCCCTTGTAATTTAAGCCCATTGTTTCTTTTTCCACCATCAGCAGGTAAGTAGAATAATTTTTCTCCCTCCTTTTTGTAGCAATAGTTTAGGCACTAGAAAATATTATCACATCCCCTCTTAGTCTTCTCTTTTCCATACTGAACAAACCCAGTTCTTTCAATCTTTCCTCATAAGTATTCTAGACCATTTATTGATCATCCCAGTTCCCTTTTTAGGCACAGCATTGCACTGGGAGCTCATGTTCAGCTGAGTAACCAACACAACTCCAAAATCATTTTTCAGAATCACTGCTGCTCCACACAATCTCCAATGCTTTTAGTATGGACTATATTCTTTGTTTCTAAATGTACATGTGACTGAGGCTTGGGTACCCAGGTGGACTAGTGGTCAAATCACTGGGCACTCAGACTTCTGCTGGACTGAGTAGTGTCAGTCTTGATGGCCCAGGGAATGATAGGGGAACCCATGCCCACACACTCTGCTGGGTCCTTGCCCAGATTTCTGCATCTATGAACCCCATAATAGCGGGGTTCTTGAACCTCCTGGTGGTGTGTCATAATCTGCTGCCCTGGACAACTGCCTTTGAATCTGTTCAATTTAGTCCAATCTACTTTTTTTTTTGCTGCCTTTAGGGTTTCCGCTTTAGTCTCGAGTGATGCCTTTCTGTGATGCCAGGTCCCTTCAGGTTGGGCAGCAGCAAACTGGTGAGAACAAACCTCATAATGTCTCTGGGGACTACTCAGTCCATTACCTCTGATGCTGGAGGATTTGTTTGCAATTTCCCCTTGAATGGGGAACCAGTGCTTGCTTCCAAACCGCTATCCATCCCTTCAGGCAGGGAAAAAAACTGAGCCAGTCGCCCTTCTTTTCTTCCCTCTACACTGGGGCACTGGTCACAGTTAGAGAAAGAAGGGCCCAGCTGAATCCAGAGTCATTTGGCTGGAAGCTGCCAGAAATGCACCTGTTGCTTTGTAGCAACTGGAACTTTTGTGAGGAAGAGAGAGGCGAAGAGGCAGCAAGATCAGGCCTGTCCACCACAGCACCCAGCCCGCTTGTGGCTATGCCCCTGCACAGTAGAATATCCTGGGTCAAAGAACCAGTTCCTGTGGGACACTGACTAAAACCAAACACACCCCTTTTCTGCCCAAAAATCTCCATGCCCCAGCATATTTTATCCATTTAGCTCAGAGATTTGAAAGTGGTTGCTTTTGAACCATGGCCCACAATCTAAACTTCTCGCGGATAAAAAATCAAGCACATAGGTACCATTTGATTCAGTATTGGTAGAACTTGTCAGTGACTCCCATCTGGAGAGTAAGGTACTAGTATTTCTTAAAGGAGCAATTTCTAGGGGCCTCTACAAGGGATCATCTTTTGATGTGACCTTTCATACCACTTATTACTCTTCAGTTACTCTTCTTCTTTAATATCCAGACAAGGAAACCATTAGGTAGTGGAGCAGATCACCAAACATCAACAAAGAAAGAATATTTTAATTATTTTAAATTTTCATTTATTACAAAGATTTAGTTGATGTTGTCTAGCTAGCTAAAGAAATGAAAATATAAAATAATTAAAAAATAGTCTTTTATGTAGGAAATATGGTCAATAGATAGCTGTGTTAGGGTGTAGCTATATTTGTGATCCTAATATGTCTATTCAACATCCATGGCTAAAAAAGCTTGTAAAACACACAGTTATAGTAGTTCAAGATATATCACTAAAGGTCCTAAAAGAGCTGATGAGAAAAACCTGAAAGGAATTATTTTTCTGTCAGAAAATGCAGTTCCATCAAAATCCAAATACTTTGCAAAATTGTATTTATTTCATCAAAATTTCATTTTGGAGAAAAAATAGAGGAAAAAGCATACAACCTTGTCAAAATGTCCCCATTCAACATTTTTGACTGAAATATTTGGATTTGTCATTTTTGAAACAAACCACAAAAATATGTGCTACCTTTTGTGAAATTTAAGCCTAGGCGATAATGAAGGTGTTCTCAATAGGCAATGGACAAATGTATCCAAAAGTGAAGCTGAATCTGATGTACAAAGACAATTACAGATTGATTAAACTTAGGTATAGTAGATCTTCATAAAGAGTTTCCTTTTGGATCAGAACATGGAAAGAGTTTTTCATCTCTTCAGCAATTAGAAATCACAATACCAGATACTAAGAACTAGATTCACAAGATTTAGGTTCCTTAGTTTAAAATTTAGAAACTCTGCCTACCTGCTGCGTTATATACAGGCACCCACATTTCATAGGCACTTAAATTTCTGTTTGTGCAACGAGTGAAACCACTTAAGTCCTGATGCCATTGAGCTGTTTAGTGCCTAAACCCTATTGAGCTGTTTCTTAGATAGGGCCCTGCACAAATCTGAGGTGGAAGTGGCATATATGCTTTTGTAAGCTTCTCTAATGCCTAACTCTCATATCAATCAAGCTGCAGTTTGGAGTCATAGAATCATAGGGTTGGAAGGGACCTCATGAGGCCATCTAGTCCAACCCCCTGCTAAAAGCAGGTCCATTTCCACTAAATTATCCCAGCCAGGGTTTTGTCTAGCTGGGCCATAAATGTTTACTAAGATGGAGATTCTACCACCTCCCTAGGTAACCCATTTCAATGCTTCACCACCCTCTCCTGAAGTCTCTTGGACTGTAGGTAGGTAAACCACAGAGTAGCCAGGCTCAGGGGACTTATTAAGAGGCAGTCATCCTCCCATGATGCAACTTTCTTGCTTCCTCTGCCCTTTCTCTCTCTCTCAAAAAATAAATAAATCAAGAGCAGCAAGAAAAAAATGGAGAGTTCTGGGCTAGATCCCAGTAGTGAATAAGGTCAAATTTCACTATTCTCTGGCTACCTGGACCTAAATTTGAATTGTAGATTTCGAACTCAGTCCTATGCCACTTGGAGGGGTGGTGTTGTCAGGTTGAATTACAGCACCATTTAATTTGAATTTACTGCTCTGACTATGGAGACGCAGTCAGCAGATGGTCAAGGTAAACAGCATTACCTCAACCTTCTCTGTCACTGCTGACCAGGGCCTAGCCAGCAAACTGAATCTACATCCATTCCTCATAATACCCAACCCCTCTTTCCCCAAGTGGTGTTCACTAGCAAACTGTTACTGCTATAAGCTGAGACGCAGGGTTCTGGTAGTCTGTGCAAGGTCTAAATTCTCATTTGCATGCAAGTCCCTTTCTGGCAGTGTCATAGGGGTATAAATGTATGTTAGATCCACTTTAACCTGTCTTTGCCCTGCCAGAGCCACAAAAAGAATTGTAGCGCATCCAGGATTCAGGCCCTTCCAAACAAGTTGAATCATACAATAAGGTAGATAATATTACCTTTTTCTAACCCATCTTGAAGGTAGGAGTGTTGTTATGGAGAGGAAGTGGAGGAGGGAAATCTAATTTCCACAGTGACTGCTTAGCAACTATCTGTTATGCATCTAGCATCTGCTGTCACCAAAACAGGTGTTGGCATAGTATTTCCTCTATAGCCTTGCACGATTCTTGCAAGGGTATTTTTAGCCTGCAAGGCTAAGGAGGGGGGACACAAATGGGAATGGATGATGTGACACTCTTAGATCTTTTATTTAACATTCTGGTGGGATTCTGAGTTGCAGAGAAGATTTTAGTGTGGGTGGATGGCCTAGGAGCCCCCAGATCCTCTGGCTTAAGAGTATTTTTAGCACCAGGATGGGTCCTTGATGCCACTGAATACAAGCAGTTATAAATGCCATACTGAATTTGCTATGCCAGTAAATAAATAAAACAGTATATTAGAATGTATGTATGTAATTCTAATATATCTGAGCTGTATGCTTATGTATGTTCCTGTATCTGTCTTTTACAATTATAATAAAAATGTTTTGCCTGCTTTTTAAATTGCCTAACGAGAGGAATTTTATATTCCTATACACTTGCACATAATTTGAAGTAAAGGTAAATCAAATTTTGTTAGAGCTCTGATGTTACTGTTACTATCTGAACACATTGTTTCTCTACAGACCAACCTTTTTAAAATTACACTTATTTATTTATAGTGCTAAACCCCCTGTGTGCTTTATATGATGATGAAGTTACAGCAGAATATGAAATAGGAGGCCTTAATAATTTGTGTTGCCTTATTTCTTATTTTCACTCTAAAATTACAGTGAATGAGTACAACCTTGCAATTGCATACTTTGCTGATCTGCTGAAAACAATTGACGCTCTTTTTTCACTTGCTAGTCAAAGGTTTTTGAGCCTAGTGTGAGGAAGGCTCCCAGATATCATTGATGTATAATATAGTACTGTGTATTTAGCAGTAGGATGTATTATCATAAATAATTAAAAAAGGAACTACTGTTATAAACATAAATGAAAACATATAGGCTATGTCTACACTACAAAAGAGTTCAAATTAATTACTTCAAACTCACTAATTTGATTTTAACTCAAAGTTATTACTTCAAATTAGAGACTCTTCACTAGACTCCTAATTGAAATTAAAGTAGGATTTATTAATTCTAGTTAGGGAGTCTACATTAGACTCTCTAACTCGAACTGGGAGAGCTGCAGCTCCTGGGCTAGGGAAGCCATAGGGGCAAAAGAAGCCTCAGCTCCCCAGCAAGCAGGGAGCCACAGCTCCCTTCTCTCTGAGACCTGCAGCAACCCAGCAAGAAGAGAATCGTGGCTCTCTGGGCTTAGGGAACCAGTGGTGGGGAAAGTGCCCTGTGAGGGATCCTTGCCGGCAGCAGGGAAAGTGCCCTGTAGGGGATCCCTGCCAGCTGACGGGGAAAATGCTATGTGGAGGATCCTTGCCAGTGGCAGGGAAACAGCCCAGCAGGGGATCCTGCTGGCCAGCAGGGAAAGCACCCTATGGGGGATCTTGGTGGCCAGCACAGAAGACGCCCCATGGGGGATCCTGCCAGCCAGGGGGGGAAGTCGCCCTGCCAGCTAGGGACTCCACTATTCAGGGAGCACTGGCAGCTGTCATAACTGGCACTGCTGGGACAGGGATCCCCTGTCCGGGGAGTGCTGGGAAAGACAGCCATCAGCAGCTCCCAGGACAGGGGAGCCCCAGGGAAGTGAGCCCTGGAGGCTCCCCTGTCCCTGGGGAGCCCCGGCAGCTGCTTCTCAGGGCTCCCCTGGACTGGTGTGGGTGCCAGGGAGGAGAGAGTGCAGTTCCCTTCTGGCTGGGAGCCACAAGTCCAGGGAGAAGAGCTGCGGGAACCATGTGTGGCTCCCCAGCAAAAGGGAGCCCTTCTGCCAGGAAGCCACACAGTCCCCAGCCAGAAAACCCATTTAATTTGAAGTAGTGCTAGTCCCTGGCTAAAAAGGGTTACTTAGAATTAATATCTTCAAAAGAAGAATTAATTTGAAGTAAAAGGAGGTTTTATTACGTTGAATTAGTGCTTCCTTATTTTGAATTATGAAAACACTTAATTTGAGATAATGAAATGCCTCCATGGCTGGGGAGTAGGTTATTTTGAATTAGGGCTCCTTAATTTGAAATAACTAGGAAGTGTAGACAGTCGATATTTGGGGGTGGGAAATTTGCTGTATAAGAGGGTACCACTAGTACATGCTAGTCTCTATCATGAAGAGCAGTGGTTATCTTAATACCAGCACATTGCAGTGATATACTATGCCATAATTGCACCATTACCGTATGGAATCTTATTAGCGTAACCTTACATTTTTGCATAATAAAATTGAACTTCCAAGATTTCAAATTAAATTAATGCAATGGTGCAAGTTTCATAACACCATTTTATTATAGTGGCTTCTTTGTGTTTGTTAGCTAGTGGTGAGGAATTGAGTGGAAAGTGAGAAGTAGCTTTAAGTCTATCTTGTCACTGGTTTTAAGTAAAAGGGGAACACAGGTCCTCTAAAATTAGACTGGTATTTTTTCCATTTTGAAACACAAGCCATCAAACATTTTGGTGAGTTTCACCCCCATTTTATGTGGGCTTTATCTCATTTTTTTAAACAACATTCATATGTGACAAGCTTATTTAACTGCACAATTAAATCTCTGAACGTGATAAAAATGTTAGAATTCTATATGCTAGCACCATCTCTCTATTCCAACTGAAGAGAAAGAAAAGAGAAAGGTAGACAAGTGGCATGATTTCACCATTAAACAGCCTATCAGTGTGCAAACAGGTGATGGGATAAACTGGGAAGGAGTTATTTCCAGATGACAAGTTTTGAACACAATTGTGCTGACCTGTTCATCAGTGTTGGTTTTTTAATATTAGTTTACCAGCTCCACCTGAGAGGAATCAAGTGATTGCCATATAGAGAGCAGTTGGAGACTTCAGTAAAAGGGAAACAAGGTGAAATGAAACAAAACCACTAGCAGTGAGTAGTCATAAGATGCTGGACTAAGCTTCTAACCAGGGAGGTGTGAATGCATCATGGTAAGTCAGGAGAGAGCCTCAGAAAATGCTCCTGGAAGAGGAACTTGGGAGTAGGAAGAAGAACATTTGTTTGTTAGACTTCTAAGTTGGGACATTGCATTTTATTTTGTTGTTTTCTGTGACTAAACTCAAACCCTGAGGCAGGGTCTGACGGGTCAGACCATAGACTTGTAAGGAATCTATGTAAGGGGCCCTGAAGAGTGGGGCAGTAGAGGCAAGGTTTTGCAGAACACTGTCTGAAGGGGCATTTGGGAGGTGGTCAGCCCATGACATTGCCCCTTTTGACCTGACTGCTTACTCAAAGTTTGGGATCCTATGGGTGTCTGAGAGCACAAATTGATGGTAGGCGGCTATTTTTGGGCAGTTGTTTCATTACAAAGATTATACTCAGTCCTGTGTCTCTGAATGCAGAAGGAATGAAATAGTAGGAAATGGGACCCTTTGCACAGGGAACCAAGAATACCCTTTTCAGCCTGCAACAAAGGGTTTCTTCCAAGGTCATCTACCATACCTTTTCACAGTCTTAGTCCAAGTCTTCTCATTTCTTTGTCCTGTCTTCACATGCACACAAAATAATACTCAGCAAGAGCAGCCTGTTGGGTTCGTGCACTCATTTTGTCTTAGGTGGGCTTATATTTCCATCAAGTGAAGGATGACTTCATACCTAGCAACCTTAATCCCATGACAAGGTTTTGCCCAGCTCTTAACATTGTTATTCATTGACATTCTAACACCAAACTATGTGTGCACTCTGGCTATGGCCACACATTGCTTTTAAATCGAAACAACGACCATTGTTTTCATTTTAAAAAAGTCATGTCTGAATGACGTTTCGTTATTTCAAAATGATGAGTGTTGTCATTTCAAAACAACTAACCTTTTTTCAAAACAGTAAAACCTTGGAAGAAAGCAAACTAGCTGTTAAATCAGAATCTTTTTTTTTCTAAATAACATCATTCAGGCATGTTATTTTGAAACAACCATTATTTTGATTTAACACTTTTACCCTTCTTCCCAGGGTAGCTTCCTTTTTCTATATACTGGGTGGGGCATAGCCCTTTTAGGGGGCCATCTTGCTTCACCTCTCATGGTGCCCCTCTCCTGAATTGAAATAGCAAGTCCAGTGTCTGGACTTGCTACTTTGATTTGAGGTTTTTGCTTAATTCGATTGACATTAAATAGATTTATGCTTTTATTTCAAATTAACTTATTTTGATTTAACTGAAATCAAAAATAACCCTGTACATGTGGGCATAGCCTCTAATTTTTCTTTGATATCCTTTGCATGGTATAAAATTCATCCCTGATACATGATGCCATTTCTTTTCTTTTCAGTGGCATTCCTATGGATGCAGAAGGAATAATCTGTGAGGCTATGTCCACACATACATCATTATTTCAAAATAAGTTAATTCGAATTAAGGGAAAGCCTGCTTTTGAAACAGCTGTTATTCTGAAATGGTTATTTCAAAATAAGGACGTTTGGACATGTTTTTTTGAAACAGTTGTTTCGAAACAATGGTATTGTTTCAAAACAACATGTCCAAACAGAGTTCTTTCGAAATAACCATTTCGAAATAACAGTCGTTTCAAAATGAATGGAGATTAAGCTGTTTCAAAATGACAGTTCTTATTTCGAAATGGCAGAGCCTGTTTTTTATTTTGAAACAACCAGTGTTGTTTCGAAATAAAAGACTCATGTGGACATACCCTGAAAGTCATGTCTATGAAACTTTGCAGAGTGATGAACTGGCAATGTTCACAGACTTGGCAACCTAGCTGTAGAATTTAGCTGTAGTCAACTGCTCGTCAAGTTACTGCTCAGATCCAGTCCTTGTTGGCAAAGCTGCCTTTCTTTTGATGTTGTTCCATAAGTTATCTGACTAGACTTCATAGAAATTATCCACAGTATCTCTGTGGGTGGGCAAACTATCTGAAAATACTGGTATTAATTTTAAAAAAAGGTCCTTGTGCAAGTGTTACCACAGAATTTGACAGAACTGCAGTCATCAATTTTGTATGTTCAGTCACAGCCAACTGAAAACCAAACATCACGTATCTAGAAAATCTTAGGCCCTGAGGGGCAGGGCCAAATAACTGTTCATTTGCAGGATGGGCTAAGAAATTAATGTATTGTGAGAATAGAAGGAATGTTTGGATGACCAACTTTGGTTTTTGAGTGCCACAGACACCATTAACGTATAACTTTCCTTGTTGCTATGGCTAAATATATTTTGATAGTGAGTTGTTTTGCTGAAATTAGGAAACCTGATGACCCACTGCGGTTACTATAGTGACCCACTAGGTGCCACACTATAGGTTTATGTGCTTTGTTTGATGTTAGCTGTAAAAGAACTTGCTTTGGAGCAGTCCCTGGACATTCTCTTTGGGCAAGGGTCTGGCAGCTATGTTCCCAGCACTAGATGGAAGGGAGGGTCCCCCTCTGAAGCCTTGCCACTAATCCCACAAAGCCATTTCTCACTTCAAGTAAATACAAGTGTTTTGAAATGGTTTAAACCTATTGCAAGAGCATGTGTGTGTGTAAGATCTAATAAAAAAGTAGTTTTAGATAAAACCAGTCAGTTTGTGGCAATTGTATATCAGATAGATGAACTATACCCTGTTCATTGATTTATTCCTGACAGCACCTAGAGAGAAACAGTTAACACTGCTTTGGGTTCTGAAACCCCTAGATAACACATGTAACCTCACATTGAATCTGTTCCTTTTTTTTCCTGTCAGATACAGAGTCCCTGATCCTACAATGAATTCAGCACAGATGAATCCCTGAGCAGTCTCAAGATCTGTACCATACCTTGCATATGATACCTTAAGGTTAATAATAAAATGTCTATCAGGTATGATAAGAATTCTGATTGAAAAATTGGACTCTGAGTCTGAAGGTAAAATTCACTGCTATGCTGCAGGCCAGTATAAAGCTTATGAACGCATGTGTAAATGATCCATAAACCTCTCCACACATGGGGTGAATTTCAACAGATAAGTAGAACGTAGTGAAGTCTAGTTCTGTCCTGGAAATCTTTATTTTCATTTGAAAATGATGACAAATTTATGAGAAAGTTTTATAATCTTTTTTTCATAGCTGTCTGGATTTTATTTTGTGACATTCAATAAGAAAAAAAAATGGCACAATTACTTCTAAAACAAATTGGTATAAGATAATGAAAGTATATTGCTCATGTTACCTGCAGCACCAACTGGGGAGTGTAAGTAATTTACAGGAATCTATTTGATTTCTTCAGCATATTTTTCAAGTCACATAAATGTAGCACTGCTCTTGATGAGTGACAATGCTGTTAGAATTCTTCAGTGTGGAGGTGCACGATAAGAATGCTGTTTTTAGCATGAAGTTTAGACCATTAAAAAGTCATATTTATGGCTGATACAAATACATTTTATATTTTATTTCTTTTTCATAGCTAACTGTCTAAAAGGTTACCTTGGTTTTCAAATGGTATAAATAGCAGTTAAAGCCCACCTGGTGTAGTTAATCGTTGACCAAGAGGCACCAGACTCCATGTTTGTTTTGCTGCATGAGACTAACAGGACTACCCCTTTGGAACTTTTCAACAGATGTGTATCACAGCCATGGTCTTCATTCACAGAAAAGATATATTCAGAATCACCTTGAACGCATCCTGTCGGAAAAGATAGAACCAATGAGAGTAATAGAAATGTGCCATATTGTAACTATGGGAAACAAAGTTCTCTTTAAGAAATGACTGAACGAATTTTTCAGCAAATGAAAATATATGGTACGTTGGTCTCATACATATTGTATTTATTAAATATATTGTTCAAACAGAATGCGGTCTAGCCTAATTGAGATCAAAGTCAATAGGAACGGGACCAGCCCCATATAGAGGAGCATTATTTGAGCTGATGACATAAGTAATAGTGTCATTTCCATTATGGCAGCCACCCATGGCCTGATTATTCAGAAGTACTGAGCCTGCCCACTGAAGTCAGTGATTGCTATAGAACCTCTGACTCTTCAAAAAGCAGGCTATTAATTTTAAAAATTGGACCAAATTCTTTTCCTTTAAACAGATACAATTAATTTTGCCCACTGTCTGTTGATTATAGTGGTAATAGAAATAAATCAAACCTGAATCTGAACCCCCTTAACTTGAAAGGAAGGTCAAATCTAAAAGTAGATCTCGTCCTGGCCCATCTGTGCTTTTAAGTGCTCCTAAAAGTCTGTTGTCTTCTACTATTTATGGTGATTGTATTATTTTATTCAGCATTATGAAAGAGATCAAGGAAATACCTAGCAGAAAGGATGCTATAAAAAAAAGAAGCAAAGTGGGAAGCAGTATCACCGTAAAATAAAATATAGACTACAGAGTTAATTACTCTGACTGAGCTTTATTAAAATCTGCAGAGATTGGCTGGTTAAGGACAGGAGGCACTGGATATTGGAGTTAGGTCACAACTTTATTCATAAACATCTGAGTCCCTTTCCCACATGCCAGGGTTGGAGACAATCCCCCCCAACCCCAATGTGGCCTCAGCATGCTGAAAGTGGTATGGGAGGGGATTTTCCTTCCTCCTCCCTGGTGTCACCACCCTGTTGTGAGTGTCACAAAAAGCCATGGAGACAGGTGTTGTTGCTACTTGTTGGCTGTGTTCACACAGCCTCCTTACTTCAAAACAACGGAGGTAAGGTTTTGGCTGTTCACACGACGCACAGTTGTTTCGGAACAACAGTTCCCGTTGTTCCGAAACAACCGCGTTGTTTTGAAACAAGTTAAACCTAGTCTGTGGGCGAAACAACGTTGTTTCGCAATGGTTGTTTCAAAACAACGCCGTGCAAATGTGTTATTTCAAAATGACGGTGAGTCATTTCGAAATAACGGTTGTCCAGAATCGCTATTTCGATTCCGGCTTTTTTTCCTTATTTCGAATTAACATTTTGTTAATTCGAAATAAGTTGTTTCGAAACAACCGTATCGAAATAACCCACTGTGTTGGAACACAGCCGTTGATACTGGATGCTTAGTAAGCAATGTGGATGCCGGTGAGATACAGTACTCCTGATCTGCAGATCAACAATGTTATACTTGTTAAATACAAAACCTAAAATTAACTACAATATGTCATGTTCAGTAAACATGGAGAGCTAAGCAGTCACTCAGCAGGCTGTATACAGGCTTGGCTTTCTTCACAGGCCCACCAGGGAGTCAGTGGATTTTCTGGTCTGACCAGAAGCACCTCCCATGAAATCAGGCATTGATGGTGCCCACCTTTTTGTCTAACTGATGACCGTTACACCGCTCTAAACTCAACTGTCACCTAATTGCCTATCTATTTGGTTTCATATGTTCTATCACCTATATCAGGTTCTCTGCCTTATCTAAATACAGTTCGTTCTTACCCTAATTGGGAATGTCAAAATAACATTTGGTAAGAGGAGGGGGGATAAAAATACAATATGCCCATTGACAGTGGAAAAATGTACCCCCCCCATACACATTCAAGGATAACTTGTTATTCCCATCTCTGTTCACTGTGTGCAGCTGCAAATATAGATATTACAGATTTCATCTTATTGTGTGCCATGGTATGCAGAAACTGAGCCATGTGCAAGATTACTCACTATTCCTGTTTGCTTTGCTGTTCTGAAGATGGCAGGCTGCTGAGGCCAGAATGGTTAAGCAAGCAACATTAGCTATGTTAGGCACCAAAACTATGGTCAGGCAACTCAGATTGCATTTGGCAACCAATACGACTCCAGGTCAGGTTAAAGAGGGTTTTCTCAGCACTAGCCAGGGTATAAGTAGCCTGTGCAGCAACTTCAGGTGAGCTGGGGGAGAGGGGAAAGTGTATTCTTCCACCTCCCCAACCGGATATGGCTGTACTGTTTCCTGTTTCTTCATTTGTAACAAGCAATCCTTCTCAGGGAGTTTGAGGTGGCACCAACCCCCTGTCATAGCCGCCTGCACCTCAAGAACCCTCCCTGCAGTCATCTGACAGCACAGGGAAAAAAGGGTGACTATGTGCTCAGTTTGCTTGATACACACATTTCTATACACCATATCAGCTGAAAACACTAGCAGTCAAGCACATGCATTTAAAAAAATTGACACCGTTAAGCGTTATTTCCCTCGCTCATTAGCTACTGGTTGAGTACATATTGATACCAGAAGAACATCCTAAATACCCATCTATAAGACTATAATCCAATGACTGTAGTAGATATCCTTTTTAGTTTTAGGTGAAGATGTCTTTCTGCAAATGTTTCTTAGGCTGCATTACAGCTCCCTTCCCATTCAGCAGGGGCTGTACAGAAAATGTAGCAGGAGCAGAATAAGAGCTGCCATGTGCTAACGCTATGGCAACGAGACCTAGTAAAATGACTGTGTGACACTGCCAGCTCTGGGTGAGAGTTATTAGGATTATAATTGGTTTATGACTTTTCTGGTGCTGATCTGAATAAAAGAAGGTATCAAAAAAGTGATAAAGTAAAATAGGTTTACTCTGAACTGGATGCATGGAAATGGTCAGAAAGCTTTTTGGCATGTAATTGATACAGAGTATTTTTTTTCAAACATTTTATGCAGCTGGTTATAGCTAGAATAATTTTTTTAAAGTAAGCATGCACTTTATTAAAATAAGTGCTCTGATAATCAGACCTTTTACCATCAGTTATGTAAATGAATTCCAGAGGGGCAATTGTGTTAGAATGTATAGGGGAAGAACAATGAAAGGCCTGTGACATCTTAAAGACTTTTTTTTCAGGCATAAGCTTTTGTGGGCTGCAACCCACTTCATCAGATGCAGCAGGTTCAAGTCCATGAAAGTGTATGCCCGAATAACTTGGTTAGTCTTTAAGGTGCTACAGGACTTTCACTGGGTAAATATTAATCAGATATGCAAATTGAACCCTTAAGTTACTTGTTTAAATGCTCCAGACTTCTAAATCTTCTGCCTGTAACAGTAGGTTACTTACCAGTAACCATCCTTCTTCGAGATGGGCTGCTTGCATACATTCACTATTAGGTGTCTATGTGTCACAGCTCATGATTGGTCAGAAGCTTTTTGCCCTAGCCTGTGAGAGCAGGGTCGGTGGCTGATGCCCCCTCTGGCCACTCCCGTGACTATATATATGGCTCCCACCCTGCCCCTCCCCAGTCCTTTTTAAATCGCCAACTCCAGATAGCAGGAACAGTTGGGGAGCCCTAATGCATGCGAGCAGCCCATCTCGAAGAAGGACAGTTACTGGTAAATAATCCACTGTTCTTTGAGCGCTGCTCAGATACATTCAGTATTAGGTGATGACTAGCCATACTTAGACAGTGTAAGGAGTTGGAGCTTTCTGCCTTCAGCACGGCAATCCCCATAGGTGAAGCTCCAACCAGGAGGCTGCCTGAAGTAAGCATATTGCCTATATGGAGGGGAAAAATTATGTATCTCTGTGAGGTCCCGCAGTAAGCAGAGTTAATGGACCCTAGAGAAAACTACACATCACCTTTAGGGTTCTTATGCAAACCTAGCAGGTCCCCAACCCTGGAAATTGAGAAAATTTTGACTAGCTAGGGACCTCTCATCCCTAAGTGAAAAGAGCCGCTCTTCTCCAAGCTCTACGAGCACTGGACAGGGAAAGCAAAATAGGGAAGTGACTCACTTCTGCAGCAGGTTGGCCAGGATACCATCTGGTTACTCTGTGTGCACCAGAATAGAAACTGGCCCTTACACAACCAGGTCCTACCCACTGTTCTAGAAGACCCATGATATGACTGTGCTAGATGAACAGTCAGGAGATTTGTGATGTCTAGTAGAAAGACTCATGAGAGAGAGAGGAAGTCTTGACACCTGTGTGGAAAATGTGGTGTAAACTTTCTTGATCCCATTGAAATCTTTAGGCTTCAACCCCAGGCCACAGCAGCTGAATTGAGGTAGCAGGAAGTGGTAAAGATTGGTCATCTATTGTGTATTGAGAAATTGGGCTGCACCCCCACTAGTAAGGTTAGGTAGGGGACTACCTCACCCATTTTGGAAATGAAGATGGGGGTTGATGATGGGGGCGGGGGTTGGCTCCATGGCTACCTCATTCCACTAAGCTGTGTGTGGGGAAGTACCCCACCAGAGGAATCAAGTGCAGGAGTCTTGAAGGCAGAAGGCTTACCTCAAGACTATAAGAAAGTAACCTCAGAGCCAGCGGTTAATGGGCAGTAGTCTGAAAAACTTCAGACGAGAGCGCCCCGCTGATACCTCTGCAAGGTGGGGACAACATAGACCATACTGATCTTAGAAGTTAAGGTGAGGGAAGGGATGGGAAGTTCATGACGTGTAAGGGGATGTCCCTAGATACCCCCTGAGAAAGACAATAGTTGATAGCAGCACAGAACATGCACAGGCCCAGAGTATCAGAATAGTGGTACCACAAAAAGGGAGGGGAAGACCCTGATAGACATAGGGAAGGAGAGGCATGGGGTGGGGGGGGGAGGTGTTTTGGCCTCACACCCACACTTGCTAAGGAAAAGTAGGAGCACAACTCCAGGTCCTGAGATCCTGTTTTAATGTATAGAGGCTGAGGGCCCAAAGAGAGGGGACAAAAACAGCAATGAGCTCAAGGATAGCCTCCTTGTGCATCCAAATGCCTTGTCCCCTAAGAGAGCAAGGGCACAAATACAAATGTGTATGACCCTGATCTTTTAAGTCTGTGTGAGCACATGGAGCCTAGACCTTCAGGGACCATTGTCAGGTAAGGAGCCAAGTAGCTCACGTTGAAGGGAACAAGACTGAAGGATGA
This sequence comes from Podocnemis expansa, assembly GCA_007922195.1. Classification (NCBI taxonomy): domain Eukaryota; kingdom Metazoa; phylum Chordata; order Testudines; family Podocnemididae; genus Podocnemis; species Podocnemis expansa. The sequence continues at coordinate 6,663,917 of ML681981.1, read as the reverse complement.
AAGTGCTAGTGCCATAACCCTTGTAGTGAAGCACATAGGGTGTCCTGGGAAGGTTTTTATTGTTTATTTTAGTAATTTCCCATTGTCCACCCACCCATGGGGGCGGGAGGCCAGGCAGCACCTTAGGTGAAAGACCCTAATAAGTGAGCTAGCAAGGGAGGAAGAATCCAACTGCTTTCACTGGTTCACATGGGATGACGCTGCCCCACTAGGCCTTAGGCTTAGGGTAAAGCAGGGGAGTCATCGAGAGCCCCCATTGGTAAGTGAGGGAGGAGAAAGAGGGAGAGGTATGCCCACGGCAGTGGGAGTAACCACATGGCAGTCGCCCAGCATAGGAGTAAATTTTGTTGGCTAAATAAAGTAATACATATTAATCAGATATGCAAATTGAGCCCTTAATTTGCTTGTATAAATTCTCCAGACTTCTGAACCTTCAGCCTTTAACATGAGATTGTCAACTGGAGTAAATAGGCATAGCTTCACTAAAGTTTATGCATGTGAGTGTGGCCCAAGGTTTTAATCTTTTCAGATTCCTTTTAATGCAAAACATTACTATTTTCCAAGTAGTTTTAAATGCTTCCACTTCTGTGCTTCTCATTTTCGCAATGAAAGGAAATCATCCCCCCTGCATTAAAAGAAATGGGAGCTTCAATCTCAAGCTATATTATAGAATCATAGAATCATAGGGTTGGAAGGGACCTCATAGGTCATCTAGTCCAACCCTCTGCCAGAGGCAGGACCACTCCCGCTTAAACCATCCCAGTCAGGGTTTTGTCCAGCCGGGCCTTAAGCACCTCCAAAGATGGAGACTCCACCACCGCCCTCGGCAGCTCATTCCAAGACTTCACCACTCTCCTAGTAAAAAAGTTTTTTTCTAATATCCAGCCTAGACCTCCCTAACCGCAACTTGAGACCATTGCTCCTCGTTCTGTCCTCCGTTACTACTGAGAACAGTCAAGCTCCATCTTCCTTAGAACATCCCTTCAAGTAGTTGAAGGTTGCTATCAAATCCCCCCTCAATCTCCTCTTCTGCAGACTAAATAAGCCTAATGCGTTCAGTCTTTCCTCATAGAGCTTGTGCTCTAGCCCTTTAATCATTTTGGTTGCCCTCCTCTGAACTCTCTCCAGCATGTCCCTGTCCTTTTTGGAGTGGGGAGCCCAAAACTGAACACAGTATTCTAGATGTGGCCTCACCAGTGCAGAATAGAGGGGAATGATCATATCCCTTGATCTGCTGGTAATACTTCTTTTGATGCAGCCCAGTATGCCATTGGCCTTTTTGGCAGCAAGAGCACACTGCTGACTCATATCTAGCTTCCCATCCACCATGGCCCCCAGGTCCTTTTCTACACTGCTGCTACATAGCTGAATATTTCCCAGCCTGTAGCAGTGCATGGGTTTTTTTTGTCCCAAGTGCAGGATTTTACACTTATCCTTATTGAATCTCATAAGATTTCTATTGGCCCACTGTTCCAATTTATCTAGGTCTCCCTGACTCCTGTCCTTGCCCTCCAACGTGTCTACTGTTCCCCCCAGCTTGGTGTCATCCGCAAACTTACTGAGAATGCAGTCTATTCCATCATCCAGATCATTGATGAAAATGTTGAACAGAACTGGCCCCAGGACCGACCCCTGGGGCACACCACTCGTGACTGGCTGCCAGCTGGACATGGAACCGTTGATTCCTACACGCTGAAACCATTGATCTAGCCAGTTCTCTATCCACCTTATAGTCCATCTATCCAACCCATACTTCCTTAATTTGCCAATGATAATGCTGTGGGCAACTGTATCAAAAGCCTTGCTAAAAGCAAGGTATAGCACATCAACAGTTCTTCCTCCATCCAGAAAACCAGTCATCTGATCATAGAAGGACATGAGATTGGGCAGGCATGATTTACCCTTGCTAAATCCATGCTGACTGTTCCTGATCACTTTATTGTCCTCTAAGTGTTTGAGGATGGCTTCTTTGAGAACCTGCTCCATAATTTTTCCAGGGATTGCAGTGAGGCTTACTGGTCTGTAATTCCCTGGATCCTCCTTTTTCCCTTTCTTGAAAATAGGCACTACATTTGCTTTTTTCCAATCCTCTGGCACCTCCCCCATTCTCCATGAGTTTTGAAAGATAATGGCCAGCGGTGCTGCTATTTCGTCGGCTAATTCCCTTAGCACCCTTGGATGCAGTTCGCCTGGCCCCATGGACTTGTGCACATCCAGCTTCTTTAAGCAGTCCCTAACCTGACCTTCCAGCACCAAGGGCCTCTCTTCTTCTCTCCCATCTGCCACACCCATGGTAGTGGGCTGGGAGCTGACCCTGCCTGTGAAAACTGAATAAAAAAATGCATTGAGCACCTCAGCTTTTTCCTCATCCTCTGTCACAAGGATGCTTGCCCTATTCAGCAAGGGGCCTACACCATCCCTGATTCTCTTCTTGTTATTAACATACTTGTAGAACCCCTTCTTGTTATCTTTTACATCCCTTGCTAGCCGCAACTCCATTTGTCCTTTGGCCTTTCTGATTTTATCCCTGCAGTCCTGAGCAATAGCTTTATATGCCTCTTTGGACATCTGACCAGGCTTCCACTTCCTGTAAGCTTCCTTTTTATGTTTAAGATCAGAGCAGAGTTCTCAGCTAAACCATTTTGGCTGCCTCACATGTTTGTTCTTTCTCCTAATTGGAATGGCAACTTCCTGTGCCCTTAGCAGGGTTTTTTTTTAAATATAACCAACTGTCTTGGACTCCTTTCCCCTTCAGATTAGCTTCCCAAGGGATCCCGCCCATCAGTTCCCTGAGGGAGCCAAAATCTGCTTTTTTGAAGTCCAGGGTTTTTGTTTTGCTTCTTCCCTTCCTTCCTTTAATCAGCATCCTGAATTCAACCATGTCATGGTCACTACTGCCTAGCTTGCCATTTACCTCTACGTCCCTGATCAATTCTTCCCTGTTTGTGAGCAGCAGGTCGAGCGGTACATGGCCCCTAGTTGGTTCCTCTAGCATTTGTACTAGAAAGTTGTCCCCAACACTCTCTAAAAATCTCCTGGATTGCCCATGCACTGCTGTATTGGCCTCCCAGCAGATGTCAGGGAAACTGAAGTCCCCCATGAGCACCAGGGCCTGTGATCTAGAAGCTTCCGCTAGTTGTCCATAGAACACCTCATCCACCTCCTGCTTCAGGTCTGGTGGTCTATAGCAGACACCCACCACAACATTCCCCCCTGTTGCTTTCCCCTCTCAAGAATTGCTGTCTCAAGAATTATATTGATAAAAATGAATGGGTTAAAGTAAATCCCCTTTCATTCTTATTAAGAAGTGAAGCCATTTAATTGTTTTGAAAGGAAAGCACTGTAAATCACAACACATGTTGCTCTATTTCTGTTCATGATGGATTAGCAAACACAATAATTATATTTTCCTATGACAATAAATCTAAACAGGATTGTTTTACTTGTTTTATTTTGGGAGTGAGTCTTCTGAAACCTAAAGATATAAAAATAACATTGTAAGTAACAGTAGGGGTTATTTCTTACCCTGGAAACAATCATGTCTTGTTATTACCCATTTAGAGCTTGGTGTAGTGTCCTCAATGCCCTCTGCCCTTGACATGACCTGAAGGCATTCAGCATTGCAAAGGAGTATTCTTTAGTTTTCACAGTCAAGCTCTTAAACCACCATTAGTCTATATCAGTGGTTCCCAACCTCTTCAGTAATACAGCACACTTCAATGAGATAAACTATTCCACCACATAGCCGCTTTTTTCAGCTGAACTGATTTTTCTTAAAGTCATGTTTACTATAGTTACAGTCTTACTGGCGAGGCTTGCAACATAGTGCATAGAACAAGCTAAAGAAGGATCCACTGTATTAATGTTTCAAATCCACTGGACAAGAATACATGGCATCTCGATTTTGCCCTTTGACCATCTGTATTTAGAATTTTCACATTTTAGAAGCAAAAGACCAATACCTCATTTTTAATTTGATTGATTTTCACAAGTTGTAATTGTGGTTGGATAGACGGTTGTTTAAGATGAAACAATATTTTTTTACATTGATTTTTCATTACCCCATTGTACAGACTTTTATGGGACACTTGGACAGTTCTCACGGCACATTGGTATACCACGGCACACTGGTTGAAAACCACTGGTATATCCAGTTAGCTACACAAACTACATCCCTTATCACTACGGCCTAAAAGAAGAGAATTTCAGCAGTCTCAGCATCTGTCAGGATTATGCTTTTATGTGCTTGAAACTGAAACAGGAGCTGAGCAACCCCATAAACCAAACAAATCCAAGTTTAGGAGTTGAAAACTAAGCTCACCCAGGCTACACGCAAGTAACATTTTGAGAAGCCTACTGCTTTACCCTACCCTAACATCTTGAAATGCTCATATAAGGAACTTACTAACCGGTTTACTTTAAAGCATGTTCAAAGTTTAGAATGGAGAAAGACTTTTGGCTGTTATGCAAACAAACATGTTCTATTGTGAAGATCTCTTTTATTTCTTGATAAAGAATAAATAAACATGGCTTTTAGTAATAAATAGCAAAAGGCAGTGAGGCTGAAGAAAAGGTCTAAAGGGGCAGAGGAGGGGTATGCAGGGGAAAATCCCAATGCTGATACGCACTATAAACCCTAAGTTCGGGAATGTCATAAGTTACTTTTCCCAGCAGTGCAGCTCCTAACATCACAAAGGAAAAGCTTTCTCCTACAATTGCCTGGGGAACTTTTCCATCCAACTGTGCCCCTTTCAAAAGTCTGATTTGCCTTGTGTATTCCAAATTTCCGCTCACTTAAAAAATTACAAACTCAGACATAAAAATACAAGTGTCACAGCACACCATTACTCAAAAATTGTTTAAGGCCTCATTTTGTCAGTATGATAGTCTAGTGTATACTGATTTTGCTACTGCTTTTTTATGTAGCCTGTTGTAAAACTAGGCAAAGATCTAGCTGAGGTGATGCTGTGGAAGACCTCTGTGTATGCCCACAGTTATGCATACCCCTAGTTGAGACCTATTGTTCTAAGGTGTATAAGACAGAAGACTCTGGTGGTTAACAATCAAACCATTACAGAATGTACCTATCTCACACACACACTTTGAATTTTAAATTGTACAAGTCCCTGGAGAATTGAATGACAGAGTCCATCACAAATGAAATACTGCCATTTTTTTCCAATATGATAGACTCCAATTTCCAAAGGGGCAGCCATGTTCAGCAAAACAAGCAAGGTATCCTGTGACACTTAAAGACTAACACATTTATTTATTGCATGAGCCTTTGTAGGAGAAAATCCCAAGAATATCTTCAAAGGCTGTGTTCACACAGCCTCCTTATTTCGAAACAACAGAGGTTGTTTCGAAATAAGGTTTCAGCTGTTCACACGATGCACAGTTGTTTTGAAACAAAGAGAAGCCCCTGTTTCGAAACAACACAGTTGTTTCGAAACAAGTTAAACCCCATTTGGGGTCAAAACAAACTTGTTTCGAAACCCATGTTTCGAAACAAGGCGTGTGAACGTGTTGTTTCGGAACAAAATGTTCTGAAACAACACTGGATCCTCAGCACCCTGGCCAGGGAACCCTCAGGACCTTGGCCAGGGTGCTGAGGGCTGTCCCTCAGCTCCAGAAAGGGGGCTGCAGCCCCCAGCGGTTGAGGGATGAGCAGCTGCAGGGCGCTGGAACCAGCTGCCCGAGCTGCCTCCAAACCCCGCCAGCGGGTCAGGGGCGCCAGCCCGGGCTGCCCCCCCCCCCGACACCGCCAGCGAGTCGGTGGCGCGGGGCTCAGCCGGCAGCACCCCCCCGAGCCACTGGCAGTGTCAGGGGGGGCAGCCCAGGCTGCCAGCTGAGCCCAGTGCCCCCGACCCACTGGCGGGGTTTGGAGGTAGCTCGGGCGGCTGGCTCCAGCGCCCCATAGCCGCTCACCCCCCCCACCCGCTGGGAGCTGCAGCCCCCTTTCTGGGGCTACAGCCCCCAGGGGGCTGCAGCCCCCTGACACAGGTACCGAAATAGCAAGTTCACAGTGTGAACCTGCTATTTCCATTCCTGCTTTTTCCCCTTATTTCGAATTAACATTTTGTTAATTCAAAATAAGTTGTTCCAAATTAAGGGTTATTTCGATATACGGTTGTTTCGCAACAACCGTACTGAAATAACCCGCTGTGTGAGAACACAGCCAAAGTGTCTGACAAAGTGGGATTGTTCTCCCACGAAAGCTCATGTGCTAAATAAGTTTGTGAGTCTTTAAGTGCCACAGACTTCCCTGCCTGTTTTAATAGACTCCAATGTTTGTTTTGAAACGTAAAGGTTTTGTTTTTTTTTTAACCCTCCTGTATGTTGTTTGATGGGGGGGGCTGTTTGTTTGGGTTTTGGATTTGTGGGCTATTTATTTATTTATTTATTTATTTATTTTGGAATAGACCGTTTGTTTGTTTGTTTGTTTGTTTGTTTGTTTGTTTGTTTGTTTGTTAATAAATGAATAAATACACCATTGGAACACTGAAATTTCAATGTTAAATGCAGTAGACAGGACATGCCAACACAAGTTTCTACAGCAATAGGTTAACTCCATGATGCATATTCTATGAGTAGAACTGTCAGTATAACTAAATATAAAGTTTGGATGAAGTTCTGAAAATTAAATAAAGAAAAAGAAAACTATTTAAGGTCAGCTCAAAATCAAAATGTTTTGAATTTTTTGTGAAAAAGCAGATTTATTTTTTTCCAGTGTTGACCAAAACAGTCCTGGCACTCCGAAAACTAATTTCAAAGGCTTTTTTTTTTTTTTTAAATAAAGGAAGTTGAGGGAAATTCTGAAATTAAATGTCTACTGGAAATGAAAAGTCAAAAATGGTCTGTTTCAGAAACAGCAAACATTTTTTTTGTTTGACCAACATACTTCACCTAGCTCAACTCAAATTTGCAAATTGTTTTGATCAATCCAATTTTTGTATTTTTATGGGGGGAAAAGTTTCATCCAAACATTCTCACCCAGCTCTATCTATCAAATAGAATGGCGTTATACGGATGGAAGGGACCTTATAAGATCATTTATTTCAGCTCTCTGGGGTTTGAACCCAGAACTTTTTGTATGTAAAGCAGATTTGTTAGCCACTGTACTATCATGAACAGCAAATAGCTTATCACATATTTCAATATAATTTTATACAATTTATTTCTCTACTACACGAGCTATCAGAAGTTAAATTTTTAGTGTAGAGATTTGGCCTAACACATAGCTAGTTCTACTATGGTGGTAGACTCTGTTGGTTGTCTAAGTCACCAAAATATTTATTGTCTGTGTATATAGAGCAGGGGTGTCTAACTTGTAGCCTGCAGGCCAGATTCAGCCCAGCAAGGGCAGCGATCCAGCCCACAGACCTGCTGCCTGGGCTGTGCCTGGGCACTATCTGCAGCAGCAGCAAACCTGGGTTGCAGAAGCCTGCTTGTGACTCATATCATGTGAGTGCGTCAGAGCCCAGGGGAACAAAGGCCATGCTCCAGCCAATCTCAGCTCAGCTCTGCTCTGCTGTGGTTTGCCAACCAATCAGAGTCTTAGTCACAGCAGGTTGGGCCAGATTCCAGAGAGCCACTGCACTGCTCCCACCCCAACTGCTCCCCGTTACTCAGTTGACATGCTAATTTGACTGCCTGCACATTGCATGAATCACAATACAAAAGAAAAAAAATGCCTGGGGCCCACAAGCCAGTCAAAGGCCAGCCAGGACTGAGCCACCCATGCTGAATGACTGACAATGAGTGGGCAGGGAAGGGGGGAGGCAGGAGCCCAGCCTGCCTATGGCTGTCACTGAGACTTTTTGCCTGCTACCAGAATGATTGGGGGTGTGGAGAGGGGTCTGGGAGCTGCCTAGCTGCGGAGGTGAGGTCTGGGAACAGCCAAGAAGGGAAGGCAGGGGTCCAGGGCCTGCAAAGTAGGAAAAGGGTGGGGGGGGTCAAGGAACCAGCATGACAAAGTGGAGCCCACAGGGCAAGGAAAAAGGAAGGTGTTGCACAGCCTGCAGAGTAGAGTAGGGGACAGGAGAGACCATAATACTCTGAATGTGCCAAGGGAAAGGGTTGGGGAGTCCTTGCAGCTACATGCCCTGTGACATGTGTCGTGCCCCCCCACACTTTGAATGAGTTTGACACCCCTGATGTAGCATGACCAAGAGTTGCAAACAGTAGCAAGGGCAGCTTAACAAAAGAAGCTAGTCTGATCATGTGACTCCCATTAAAAGTAATGATGCAACTAAATTTCTTGCACACCATGAAAAAGACATACTAAACTTTTATGGTTAGCCCTGCTTCACCTCTGTGTTACTCCAGCTTTGTCCCTGTTCAATTCCATTGGAATAAAATTAGAGGACCACTGTGATAACAAGGCCAGCATTTTTTAATGCACGACCCTGCATCTTTATTAATTCATGCGTCCGTGCAGTATAAGTCTTGCCATATTAAAAACAGAAAAGAGCAAACATTAGAGTGAGAGAAAAAAATCTTGTGCTAAAAAAAAAAAAAAGCCACATACATTTTTGGCTAATGTGCTCACCCTCAGGTGGCGTGAAGATGGGAGGGAAAGATGTATGCTGCACAGTCCCTGTTGCTTTCTCACATTAGGGCTATATGCATTTTTTTAACTCTGCTCTTATGACTTAATACACAAGAAGATTTTTTTTTTATTTATTGTAAATGGGAACCCTGAAGTGAAGAAAGAAACAGGGCCACCAAGAAAAAAAACTAAATTGCCTCATCAATTAATACAGCTGTTGCCTGGGCTTCATCTACGTTTCCTCCTAGTTCCTTTTCTACAGTTGCTGCTTGATCTGACAGGAAATTAATTAGATTTGGGGCTTTTATGAGCTAAAAGAAAGACGAATTAATTTTGTTGCTTAAGAAACTGAAATCTAGCTCACCACATGTCCAAGCATTGCAATTTAATGTATGATCATGGAACGTGCTAATGAGCGCCATTTCCTTCATGAAGGGCCACCATCACAATCAGTCATCTGGGATATTCAAGCAAACGAGTGTTCTATGATGCCAGTACATATTGACTTTAAATCAAAGTTATTAATTCAAATTAGAGAGTCTTAACTAGACACTTAATTCAAATCAAAGCAGGAGGTATTATTTTGACTTAGGGAGTCTACACCAGACTCTCTAAGTTGAATTGGTGAGCTAGGAGGGGGGTGAATTGTGAGACGCGTGGCACCATGGCACATAAGCCGGTCTCCTCAGCCAACCCTTTATAAGAGGGAGTGACCTTAGCACCTTCCCCATTGTGCCTGGCAACATGGAGCCTGAGTAGGTCATGGACCAGACTCTGCTCCAGTGCTTTGTCAGGCAGCTGCATGAGACCTGCCAGCTCCTGGGACGGCTGCTTCCGCTGTGGAGCAGGCGTCCCCAGCACCCTCAACTTGTGGGGGCACATATCAGCCTGCACCCTGTCCTGCTGCCCCCTCAAAGCTGCCACACTCACCACAGTGCACTGCATGTTTCATCATCTCTGCACACATGAGGCCACCACTGACTGGTGGGAGCAAATTTTCCTGACTACCGGGGACAGCAATCTGTGGCTGCAGAACTTTAAGATGAGCAAGGGGACCATCCTCACGCTGGTCCAGGAGCTCACCCCAGCTCTGCAGTGCATGGACACCCATGTATGACCCACCCTGCCCATAGACAAGTGAGTGGCCATCACCGTGTGGAAGCTGGCAACCCTGGACTCCCACTGCTCCGTGGCCCAGCACTTTGGGATCAGCAAGTCCACCATGGGGACATGTGCTGGGCAATCAACCAGATCCTGCTGTCCTGCCTCATCACCCAAGGCAACCTGCAGAATATCCTGGAGACCCTCATTGGACTTGATTTCCCCAACTGTGTAGGCATCCTGAATGCCACGCACATCCCCATCTGAGCCTGTGGCCACTGGACTATGTCAATTGCCAGGGATTCTATTCCGTCGACCTGCAGGCACTCGTGGATCACCCCAGCACCTTCCATGGCATCTATGTGGGCAGGCCAGGGAGGATATACAATGCCTGCATCCTGCGTAACTCCACCCTTCTTCCCCGGGCACACTATCACCCTCGGGGACATGCAAGTGCCTGTCCAGATCTTGGGAGGTGCTGCCTACCCCTTGATGCCCTGGCTCATGAAGCTATACACAGGCCACATGGATGCCGGCAGGGACCTTTTTAATCAAAGGCTCCACCGCTGCTGCTTGGTTGTCAAGCATGCCTTCAGCCATCTGAAGGTACCCTGGGGCCCCTCCTGATCCGCCTGCAGCTCAGCAAGCGCAACATGCTGCAGGTCATCATCATGTGCTGGCACCTCCACAACTTGTGCAAGCTGAGGGGGAAAGGGTCCCCCAAGTCTGGGCGGCTGAGGCTGAGTGGCTCTCCAGAGACTATGAGCAGCCTGAAGACACCCTGCCCTGGAAGCAGAGGGCCCAACAGCAAGCCCTGCTCATCCGGGATGCACTCAAGGCCTACCTCATCAGCAAGGAGCACTGAGGGGTGGACCTGTCACCAGGCTCCAGCACCATCACCTCACCACCAGCATCCACCCATGCCTGCCCCTCTCCCACCATCACCCACCCTTCTCCCCCCATCCCCAGACCAATAAAAAGTACATACACTTCCTAACAGTCTACAGGGAGGTTATTTACAGGGGGAAATGGCGAGTCGGGGCTGAGGAGTGGATGGGGGTTTTGGGGGGAAGGGCTGTTGGGGGAACAGGGCGTTGGGGGTGGAGAGGATGGTCAAAGTGCTGGGCCAGGGCTAGTGGTCAATAGCTGGCAGGTCCCGGTCCTGCAGGAGAACACCCCGGTTCCTGGGCGGCACCATGGAGGTCTTGTGGCCAAGTGCTGGGCAGGGTGTGGTGGACACAGGTGGTGCTGGAGGGACTGGGTCTGCTCTGGCAGCAGGTCAACCGGCCTCTTGAGCAGCCTGTTTTGTGCCGCCCACAGGCCCTGCTCAATCCTACAGTTGGTGAACTCCTGCTCCATCCACTGTGCCATCCGTGCATTGGCATGCTCGGCAATCTGGAGCAAGTCGGCAAACTGTCTGCACAGGAACACACTGCCCTCCTTCTCCGCCTCCTCCTCTGGGTGGGGGCTGGTGGTGCCCTGGGTTGGCGGCAGGCATGGGTGCTCAGGCTACTGGAAAGAAGCAGAGAGGAAAGTGCCTCCTTTTAGTTAGTGTGGTGTACAGCCTGGGAGCAGCTGCTGTCCCCTAGCCATCCCTGTGCTTCCCTGTCCCCTTTCTTAGGGGCAGGGTCCCCTTGGTATGCACCACTGTGCTGTGCTACCCTTCCCCAAGTCTGGTGCAGTGCCCACAGTGGCAGCCAGCAGGCAGCCATGCCCTGGAGGTTTCTTCAGAGGCCATGTGCCGTCAGAGTCAGTTCCATGCTGCCTGGCCGCCCAGCCCATCTCCCTACACAGTGCCGCTCTGCTCAGCTCCATCTCCGCCCGCCACATGACCTCCAGCCCCTATGGGAGGGCCTTTGTCCGTGCCTGTGACCCTGCCTGGCATTGTGCCATGTCCGCCTGCAGTGCCTCTCCCATGGGGCGCCCAGCCCTACCCGCAGAGTGAACAGGAGGAAGTACTTACCTGCAGGCGCTGGGTGTCTCTCACATGATGCCCCCCTCATCTCACTCTTCCACCATGGTCAGGGAAGCTTCCTCCTGCTCCTCCAATACCGTGGACTATGTCACCAGGGCAGCGATCAGCTCTGGGGTGGCCACAGGGTGGTGACAGAGTGACCTGCTGGGGCTGGCTGGTCCTCCTCCTCGGTGGACGCTGGCTTGCTGGAGTGCACCACATCAGCTGGGAGGCTGCTGGGCTTCCTCGGCCAGGAGGGCATCCAGCTTCTGAAAGTATCTGGAGCCACTGGTGGGTTCTGCCCCAAAGTGCTCCCTCTCCTCCCTGGTCTGCTGATAGGCCTGATGCATCTCCTTTACTTTTGCCTGGTCCTGCTCCATGTCCTGGATGTGGCCCTTTGCTGCCAGGTCCTGGGCAATGGAGGCATACACCTCCCAGTTCCTGTGCCAGGTCTGCAACATACTGTGGACGTTCTCCTGCCCCCATATGGTCAGCAGGTCCAGGTGACACCAGGAAGGGGCTCGTTACCGCCGTTGGCTCTGCTGCTGAGACATGCTGTCTTTCTGCAGGCCTGGCCAGTTCTGGAAAGAGCTGAGCTGTGGGGTGAGTCCTGCCCTGTCACTGGCCAGGTCAGGCTCTTCCTGTGCCAGGAACCCTAGGAGGAAGGTCTGTCCAGGAGGAAGGTCAAAGGAACCCGTTAATTTGAAATACACCTACTACATGGCTAAAATAGGGTTATTTTGAATTAATAACTTCAAATTACACATTAATTTGAAATAAAAGAAGGTTTTATTATATTGAATTAGCAGATCCTTATTTCAAATTAAGGAACTGCTTAATTCAATATAATAAAATCCATGGTTGGCCATGAAAGATGTTATTTTGAATTAAGCCTCCTTAATTCAAAATAACTTGTAAGTATAGGTATATCCACTGATGAATAACAGCACCTTTTCACAAAGTCCTTAAATTGTGCATTATGCCTTTAAGAGCTTTATTGAGCCATGCTAAAAGATTCCTCACTTGCTGTTAGATCCTATATTAAAACATTTAACTCAGAGACACATGCTGTAAACATTCAGCCCTGAATCTTTTATTAATATTATCCTCTACGTCAACTTGACAGAAGAAAATTAACACTCAATAGTACTAAAATCCATTTGGCAAATTCCAACCCATAAATGTTTTACATCTAATTGTAGCTGTTTATAAGTTGTTGTCACTGTTAGGCTTTCTCTGTAAAGTCTCATTTTATCAGAGGGTTCTGAAGTAGCAGAGAAACAGAGTGGTTCTGCTGAACTTGGTCAAGGAACTTGTCTTTATTTGCATTCATTTTGAAAATTAAAGCTGGAATCTTCAAATGCACTGTGTTGAAATCCCATGGGTAAGGTTTCATTGCCTTTTACAGGCACAGCATTAAGCCAAAACTGAGACCTTGTGAAACTCCTCGCCTACCTGCAATGCCATGATTAGAGATGGGCTCAAGTTTTAAATTTCAATACCTGGTCTGAACTTTCTCTACTTGGGCATAGTCAGAGTCAGGGTTTCACTATAGGATACCCATAATAAAAATCATTCATCTACTGCTTAATACATGACAGAAGTGTGCTTTGCTTATAATAAAAATTGAAGTTAAGACACACCCAGAGCCACCTTCTTGCAGGATGCTTTACTGAGGAATCTATTAGAAAAACCTCTACCCACCAGACGGTGAATATAGAAGCTGCACAGCAACAAGGCCCACAGTACAGCATGTTGTGACAATGTCATTCCAACCACACTCCACTATATTCTTTTGTTGGACAGAAATAAATTGTCTGTCCTATTTAGTGCACTTTACTTTTTTGGTCAGAATTTTGACTTTAAAAATACAGTAAATTTTGAAAGGAAAACTGTGCCCCCATTCATATTAGATGTTGTCATTTAGTGAAAATCCTCATTTATGCCACAAGTTCAGCTCCTAAAAGAGCTAGGTAAAAGTGGATAGTCACATATATGGCTATGGGAGGCTTTATTGTTTTGTCAGTGGTAGTTCAGCCTCGTTGTCACTTTAATATTAGCTAATTATTTTGCCCATCAATCTATATTCTTTTGCTGCCTTAAAAATGACTCAAAGTATTTGAGAAAGTTTCCAAGTATAAAATCATGACAGCTCTAAAACCTCTTTGTTCATGGCTTAAGCAAATCTCTTGCCTATTAGGATGAGACCAGATTGGGGGGGGGGGGTACAAATTATCCTACATTGGCCTATTTTCTTGCACTGTTCTGTGCACCAGCTGGCACTCAGCACTGTTGGAACTAGGCTACTGGACTAGCTTTGTGCTTGATTCAGGATGGAAATTCCTGTATTACTAATCAGCATAAGTCCATCAGCATGAAGTAAAATAACTGCCCATCTGACAGCTATGCTTCGACGCTAAGAAATCAGCTCTTGGTCAAACTTCAGCATGGCAGCTCTAGAGTGCTGAAGTCAAGCCAACTCTATGTAACCCATTTTACAGGGGCTATGTGTTTTTTAGTCCTCTGGGCCGGACATTATTTATTTAGTTTTGTTGGCTGTACTAAATTGCTACACATTGTCCAAACCAGTTTAAATGGGCGGTGAGGGGGGGGAGACCTTCAGCTAAGACCCATACCCACCAGTGTCACCTTTGTCGTCCTTGGGTACTCCTCACCCATCCTGAAGACTAACATTTTGTGGGGAAAATAAATACTTTCATTTTTGGTTGGAGAAATAATCAGTCCCACAGGACCCAATGAAGGCTGTTTGCAATTCATCCCCCAACATTTCCTCGCAGCCATTACTAGCTGAAACTGTTCCTGCATAAGAACGAGCTACAGATAGTGCTTGGGAAGAGGCAATAAGTAACCAAACACCTCTAGAAATTTAATATCCAGGTACCTGCAAACTGGAAAAAATATATATTTTTTAAAATCCCTGAAATTCATTCCCCTGTAAAAACATTTGAAGACTTTTAATCTTCAAATATAAGTTCATCTGCTCTTCATTGATCTGTTATGCACCATTATAGTAGACTACTTGTTTCTCAAATGTCAGTAATACCACATACATATTCGCTTGCCATTGTGTTTGTTTTATTATTTTTCTTCTTTTTCTGCAGCAGGAAAAGACATGACACAGCTTTTACAGGTCTGTGATGGAGCCTTTACATCTAGTATTAAGTTAACATCAACAAATAATGAATCTCGTTTCTTAAGATATTTTAGTGAATATAAAGCATGTTATCTAAAGGATTTGTTCTGCCTGTATCTGGAGCTTAGCAAGCCACTATAACAAGCACAATGTAGGTCATGAAGTCCAGGGGTTATCTGGCTGTTTATCTAAGCATTTATACCAAATCTAAGTAAAAAGGAATCGCTCTAGGTTGTGATGCTAGCTGCACGGGCATCGGGGCCTTGGGCCCAAGGGACACAGGCCCCAGGTCCCCAGGTGAGTGCCCCAAGTCCTGAGCCAGCCCACCCGACCAGGTCCAGGGCCGATGCTCAGAGCCAGTGATGGCAGGACGGGAGCCCAATCTGCCACCCCCCCGCTGGAGCCTTGGGCCTGAGCCACCAGCTGCCAGCAGCAGAAGCCCAACCTGGCCCCAGCTGCTGGCCAGCAGTAGGATTCATCCTTGGCCCCCAGTCAGAGACCTGGGGCAGGGCTGCTGGTTGGTGGTGGCAGGATCTGGGTGGGGACAGGAGCTCAATATGGCATGGATTGTCAGTTGGCAGCGGTGGCAGGATCCTGCTCTGGGACCTGGGGAGGGCAATAGCTTGATCCGACCCCAGAGCTGGCTTGGGCCTGGGGGGACAGGCCAGTGAGGGCTGTGGGGCCAGGCCCCCAGCATATTTTGGGTGGGCAGCAATGTCCCTGGCTATCAGAGAGAGAAGGATCACATAGCCAAGGACTGTGTCATTAGCATGCATGGTTATCAGATCTTGTGGCAGCTGGCTAAAACACCTGAAAGTTACCCAAAAAATCTAGAGTTGGTATCTTGTGTTTGACTCCCATCACTATGCAATGGGACATGATAATTGTGTTATGTCTGACAAGACTTGTTGCCCCACTGTGTGTTGTGAGCAACTGCAACCACATCTGTGGCAATAGACAGCATGCCCTTAGGCCTAGCTACCTTTAACATCAAACAAATCTTAAAGTCAGAAAATCTCATATATGGGCCTTACACAATCATGTTTTAAAAAGCTGATTCAATGAGCTATGTAGACTTTTTAAAATAATATTTAAGCATAGAAAGCTATTCCATGCAAAAACATAAGTTAATAATTCAAATATGTGATTAAAATGATATAAAATAATTTACAAATGAAATTAATACTTCTTTTTAGGTAGCTTTTCTTTCGAAGGTCATTGCTTTCCTTGTTGGACAAGACTCCTTTTCTCCTCAGTGAATTAGTTCATTGTTCCTTTACTGGCTATGATAAGAGGCTTGTTCACTTTTACACGTTTAAAAAAAAAAGAAAGACGAATTATGAGTTACTTCCAGCTGAGCTATATTGTTGAAGAAATCAGAAGGTGACACATTAAGTGAACCATTGCTGAGATTCTGGTCAAGGGCAAAATTCTGAGAAAGGCCTGTATGTGGTGTTTTGCATATTTTGCATATAAAATTGAAGTAAAAAGAACTAGAGATAGATGGCAAGAAAAGAGGGCATCAGGCCTAGTTAAAGTGCAATGCTGGGGAGTGAGCAAGGGCCACAAGTAAGAATAACAAAGGTGATAGAGTAGTGTGGCAGAGGTGGGTTTTAGAGGAAAAGCATAAACAGTTATTGAGATCATATCAGTCTAGGGACAAATATATTTTGTAGTTTCCCCATGGACCAAATATTTTCTCCCAGTTCTGAAGACAACTTTGGATATCTAAAAAGACTGGAGCATTTTGGCTAAATTGGAGAGATGGGACTGGAATGAAGGAAGATATAGTACTTGATGTGGGAAGTTACCAGAGCATACAGTACTGTTATAGCTGTATACAAAGAGAGGAAGGGGGACATTTGGGAGATATTTTACATGAAGCAGTAATGAGAATTGACTAAGACCTGAATATGATGGTATTGTTGCTCTTTTTTAGACCAAAAGCAGCTAATCAAAGTTCAGGGCCCAGGAGATATTCCAGTTGAAAACAGAATTGATGGTTTTCGGTGTTTTCTTTGATTCCTCTTGTTTATTGACAAACAATGCACCAAGGCCCAAAGAACAAAGAAGCATCTATTTTTTTTTTAACTCCCCCCTTCCCCAAGCTTCTTTAGTCTATGGACCCAAAAAGTTTCTCACAGTGAGCTGCTTGCTTTCTTGTTTTCTGTCTCTACACCTCTCTGTACTGCATGTTCTCAGTTTCTGTGTGGCCTGTCTTTGCTTGCAACCACCAAATACAACAACACTCAGCAAAACACTTCTGCCAACTCAGTTCAAACTCCTGGGTGAGTGAGTTCACAACCTCCTTCTGTTGGGGGGAAGGGGAACAATTTCTGATTAAGTTGTCCTGACAGTTGTGTTAATTGAAGGATGTGTTCACATCCAATCTCAAAGACCACTAGTACCTGTTGGCCTACCACTATGAAATAAGAGAGATGACAAAGCTGAGGGAGATGTACTGGCTCTAGGTTACAGGAACAATGGTGGTGTAGTTAGCAGTGCTATAAAAAAGACAGGAGAGCACAAGCTATAGGCAGGGCCTCATTATAGCAGGGCTCTGGGGGCTGCAGGCTGAGGACCACCTTGCAAGAATCCAGCTGTGGCCAGCTGCTGGCCCCTTCTTCCAGGAGACATAGCTTGGAGGGAACATAGCAGCTGACTTTCCCAACCCCTGCTCCAGGTGGCATTGTTTCTCGGTCACAGCCTCCAGCTGCAGTGGGAGGGTTTCACTCCAGGCTGCCTCAGCCGAGCTGACTGCAATTCCTTACCCACCCGGGAGAGCTGCCACCAGCAGCCTTTGTTTGCAGGGCAGGAGCAGCAGTCCATGCAGAGCTGAGCCCGAGACATTAATCCCTAGCAGCCAGAGCCACAAGTGAGCTGGAGAAGGGTGGGGGAGAGTGGGCAGCGGGTGGAGACAGGGATGTGAGGAGGCGGCAGAGCTGACAGGTGATGAAGGGGGTAGGACAGGATGGAGGCAGGACCGAAGAGGTGATAGAGGGGAAATGGTGGACTGAGGGTTTGCAGGAAGCTGGAGCAGAGGGGGATGACAGTGGGGAGAGACACGGGGGGGGGCCTGTAAGGAGAGTCCGGAGGGAGAATGTGAGAGCCAGAGCCCCGCTGCCCAGTCTGTTGCAGCTCACTGGTGGCTAGGGCATCCTCTGACCCCCCCAACCCTGCCCTGGGCACAAGAAGGGAGCCATGCCCCACTGCCCCCACTGCAGGGAGAGAGTGGGACACAGGCTCACAGATTCTCCCTAACCCCACTTTGTGCTGCTGCTGCTGATAGGGAGGAGTGAGGGAGAGCAAGATATGGGCCCACAGACTCCCCCCCCAAAGATGTGCTGCCATTGGTGGGGGGCACCAAGGTAAATATGGCCGCCTGCGTTCAAGGGATACCACTGTCTTCCCGTGGGCCCACTGGGACGCTAATCTGGCCCTGGCTCTATCAGCTCTATACAGATCCCTGAATTACTTGGCGCTGATGCAAGCTCAAGTTTTTGAGGTTTATGACTGGAATCCAGATCTTCAATTGATGGAAAACCATGTAATTTCAGTAGAACTATACCAGTCTACTCCCAGAGAAACAACTTTTTAACATCAAAGATTGATTCAGATTCTGTGTCAGGCTGAAGTCAGGAGGACAGAGTACTGTGAAATCCCCTCAGAATGCATGAGTATTTATATATGCTCTTCTCTTAAAATTAAAAGCTGCTGGAAATCTAGTTCATATACCTGCTGAAAATGGGAGTGTTTGCATCATGGTGATAACTGTAATATTGATTAATGCTTACTTTTTTAGCTAGTTCAGCCTTTCTGTCATTGAGAAAAGTGGCAAATTTCAAAGGAAATAGTAACTAAAACATTTTTTTTTTGTTTTTAATGAAACATGATGACAGAACGAAGATCAAATATTTTCTACGTGTTTAGTAGCCCCTCTGCATACACACTAAAATAGGTAGTATATTGGCAACAAAATCATAAGAAATATACTCTGATCACAATTAAGCATAGAAACTTGGCAAAGAACTGCAGGATTTTAATTTTTAAAAAGAATTGGTAGCTTAAAGAGCTTTTTAATAGATAGCAGACAGAACTGTTAGCTTAAAGCATCTTTTTATAGGCAGAGCAGACATTTCCAGTGTTTTCCCACTATATAATTCTATATCAATAGTTTGGACCTTGTTAAACTGGAAAGGCTTCTATCTGCTAGGGGAGGATAATAGTTTAGGCCCAGATCCATTGATTTCATTTGGAACTATGCACCTAAATCCTTTTGAAAACTGGGCCTTAGTCTATAAAGCTATGTATACACTTAAGAATGCTAGTTCAAACTAAGTTACTTCAAATTAGTTAGTGAGAACTAATTTTGATTTATTCGAACTAACCTAGTTCGAACTAGGATGTCCACACTAGAAGCCTAAATTGAACTAGTTATGTTCATGCACAGGATTTGATAGTTTGGCTTGGGAGGGGGCCACAATGGGAAGCGTGACAACATGGCACCCGAGAAGGGCCATCCCCCCACCCAATCCGATAAAAAGAGGAAGGCACTTCCTCCCTGGTGCCATACACCCTAGGAGGAAGAAGGTTAAACCGCATTTAATTTGAACTAATGGTTAGTTCAAACTAACACATCTACATTGGGTTAGTTCGAATTAAAGGCAGGTTTTACTATTTCAAAGTAAGCTTTCCATAGTTTGAACTAAGGAATTCCTTAGTTCAAACTGATGAAAGTCAGTGTGGATGTTCACTAATTTAGTTTGAATTAATCCTCCTTAATTGGAACTAAATTCCCAGTGTAGACATAACCTAGCAGATTAGGACCTTCAGTATTCCAGTTACATTAGTGCTATTTAGGGAGGCAATATGGCATAGTTATAAGAGTTTGGGGCTAGGAATGAGGGGATCTGGGTTTTATGCCTCTCACAGTAACGCTGGACAAAGATCTCTTTATATTACTATCTTCATCTGGAAAATGTATCAGTATTTCTCAGGATTGATAAGTTCTATGGGACTGTTGTAAACCTTTCTACTTCTGCTGACTTCAGTGGAGCTGCCTACAAAGTAAGGTCCAGAGTCTCAAAGGTATTTAAGCACCTAATCCCTTCATTAAACCCCTGGGTTTAAACTGCTATCTTCCTCCAACAAGTAGTCCTGTCAATTGACTTCAGGGGAACTAAGTTGGCTAAGACCTTCTGAGGAAGTGACCCTTTGTGACCATCACATAAAAGTGTATCTTCTTATGGATCATCTACAGAAAAAGTAAATTAACCAAACATATGAGGTATAATAAAGATATATAAATTGTTAAACTGTCATCATATTAGGGGTTGAAAATCTTGAGCCCTTACGTACTTTTATTACCACAATTATTTTTACACAATTAACCTTGATTTGCATAATGTATCCAGCAGAATTTATAGGTTAATTTACCTACCTTTTTATAAGAGGAACCATTTCTCTGCTAAAGGAAATTAAAGATAGGGATGTTTTAGAACAGCAGTCGTGTTAGTTTAGTTCAGTAAAACAAACAAGGATTCCTGTGGTACTTAAAGACTAACAAATTTATTTATTGCATGAGCTTTCATGGGAGATTCTTTCCTCATAGCCCAGCTCAGTGGGGCCAGAGCCGAGCATGGGTGCCTTTCCCTGCTGCCCGGCTCTGCAGGGCTAGAGCCAGGGGTGGGGGTTGCTTTCCCCACTGTCTGGCTCTCGATGGGGCATGGCTCTTCTTGAGCGCCATGTTGCCACACTTCCCATGGTGCCCTCTTCCTAAATCAAACTAGCAAGTCCTGCCTATGGACATGCTAGTTCAATTGGGGTTTCTAGTGGGGCCATGTTAGTTCAAATTAACTTATTTCAAATTAACCATTATTAGTTTGAATTCATTTTAATTAGGACTAAGTTAATTTGAACTAACTTTTTAAGTGTAGATATAACCTAAGTGCCACAAGACTTCTTGTTTGTTTTATAGACAGGGATTTATCTCCTACTGCTGAGTCTGAAAAATTGAAAACATTGTACCTAGTCTACCTGGATGCTCTTAAATATGGTGCTTGATCACTAAGAAGTACTGTGACCTCACATCTCAGGCCACACTCTATACAGATCGATCTTTCCAGATTGACTTTAATGGTCAACTAAGACATGCTAAGTCAATCCAGAATTCAACTGCACAAAACCACCCCTTACGTAGCACAGCACAGAGAAGAGAGCAGACTGAAGGGAAGTTATGCAAGCTGCTACTGCCACTGAATTTTCCTGGCAGTGT
This sequence comes from Podocnemis expansa, assembly GCA_007922195.1. Lineage (NCBI taxonomy): Eukaryota > Metazoa > Chordata > Testudines > Podocnemididae > Podocnemis > Podocnemis expansa. Next base: position 6,642,883 of record ML681981.1, on the reverse strand, counting down.
GGACCAGGCCACAGTATAACTAGGGAAAACTCCAACTTTTTAAATTTCTATATTTTATTCTATTCTATTCTATTCTTCCAACTGGTTTAATTTCTATTTTTATATAGCAACAAAACTTTTTAGAAGTGTATCTTCATGTTTTAAAGCTCTTCAAATACAGATATAGAAGAAAGTTTATTCTTTATAAACTATCTAAGAAGTAATGTCTCTCTTGAAGGTAAAATTCTGTGGTGCCATTCACTGCACTGTAATGTAGCTATCTACAAGGGAAACCTGTCAGAGAGAGACATATCCCCCCTCCATCCCTTTTTGATTGCCCGGCTGCATCATTGTTCTACGTGATTTCAGACTGGCTACAGCGAGCCCAAGACCTATGTATTCTGTAGCTGAACATTTTCTGATTCTAAGTGTATAAGACAACTTACAAGTTAAGGGGTATGCTGCAGTGGCATCAGCAGGGATGTGAAATGCTCTTGGTTACCATATAAAAAGTACTGTACTCTGCAAGAGCAAATCATGATTTGGAGAGTTTGCAGAGAAATGTAGGAGCATAAATTCACTTGACATAGTACTTAAACTTGAGCATAGGTTGTGCTGGCCAGACATTAAATGACAAAAGATACCTTTTTCTAAATGAAGAAGTCCATTACCAAACTGAAAAGAGATGAACTTTAAATGTGCAATATCAATCATCTAATGCTTTGGTTGTTTAAAAATAAAACAGAAGAGAATGAATGATTTGTTTGAACTAGCCAATAGCACTATAATTTCTTTAGGTTTATGTAATGCATCATGATTATACATCTTTGGTGATTAAAGAAAATATTGTTCCAGAATTTAACATGGGGTCTGTCTACACAGCAAAGAAAAACTTAGGGCTGTTTAGACTTCTCAACCTGATCTGGAACTCAGTCTCTAAGACTCTGCATGGTAGGAGCACCCCAGAGCTCAGGCTCCCACCAAAGCCCAGAAGTCCACCCAGCAATGAAACAACCCCGCAGCTCAAGGCCCAAAAGCCTGAATTAGCTGGCATGGGTGAGTGGCAGGTTTTTCTTTGCTGTGTAGATAGATTCATGGAGAACAGCCTGGATTTGGACAAAAGCAGCAGATTATTATTCTGTGTAACTCCCATTGACATTAATGTGTAAGAGACAAAGGAAGAGGAAAAAACATGTTAACTTTCAGAAAGAAGTTCCCAGTTCTTGTTCTCTTCACTCTTTACTACTTTTGCACAAGGTCAAAAATGTGTACTTTTTCCCCACCAGCTTCTACACCCTTCTTTTCCTGTGCCCTGCTCTCTACTTTTTTGTCGATGTAGAGTAAAGGTTCTTGCTTGCTTTAAAGTGGTAATAATGATGTAACACATGAGTGCTACTAAAAGAGTGGTATTAATTTTGTGCCTTCAGTTAATTGGCATTATACTGGCTTGCAGCGATGCATATACCCTTTCCACATAGCAGGGGTCAGTAAACACAGATTCCAGAAGGTAGAAAAGCTATATTTCAAATATATTCATGGTAAATATACTGCTACTCTATAGGATGAATTTTGATATACTGGGAAAATAGATACAGCCACATTTGTTCACCTCATGATGTGTAATGTTGTGGCCTGTCAGATGAGCACTTAGTTGCACTTGCTTGGAACATCATAACATACTCATTTAAAGCTACCATTATAGGTTGGGATAGGCAATCTCCCAGCATTGTACTCCCAGCTGTCATAATGGGAATGTCATGTAATCATTGATGAGCAAGTAGAAATCCCTAAAGCGAACTTTTCCATTGTATCAAATAACACAAGCAGAGCTAAATGCAGTATATTGTGCTGCTCAAATGCATACTCATGTTATGAAATTCACAGTAGCATATTTCGCCAATGATGAGTTTACCTATTAGAATACAATATAGCAACTAGTCTAGCTCTGCTTCATATTTACATACAACCAAGAAACTTTCCAACAAGACAGGGTGTACATAACAAAAGAAAGGATTATGCTCATTTAGTATTGGTGATCCATCCATATTCCATTCATCTCAAGGTGCACTTTTGCATTATATATCTTCAGACAGTCTCTTCCCTAGTTTCTGTTATATACTACAGTCACATACTGAAAAGGCATTTATAAGCTTATTGTTAATCATTTTAAGTAAATTAAAAGCCTTAAATGCCAGATAAGTAGAGAGAGGCCTGTGAATTAGGAGTTCAGATCCACAAATTTTGGGAGTTTCTCATTCCAGTGTCATAGTCCAGGCCCATTTCTATTGAATGACTACATTAAACAACAGCTCATTAGAGTCAACCAAGCAGTGTGATTAAATGAACTGATCTTTGTCAAGGTTAAGAGGATATTTGTTGATATTACCTCTAAAATGTACTCTGAAAATAATCAGTCTAGCATGTATAGTTAGCAGAAATTGCAATGTCCAAAGGTACCCAAACTAATCATTCCTGAAGTAATACAGCCACAGCAATAGCAGCAATAAGAAAACAGACCTTCCCAAAAGAAAAAATAAGCATAATAAAAAAGTACTATCAAGGGAATGAAAAAGGTCTGTGATGTGTGCCCATTTGTAAGCCTCGTGGACTACTGAAACCAGATGCTTGCAAATTTAGCCAAGAGACTGATGGGCCCACTTTATCCTTTCATCATTTCAAAGTAAACTGTACCCCTATCTTCCAAATGCCACTACAATTTATCTTCCCAGTCCCAGATATTGTACTGTGAAAAATGAATATGAACAGTTGGCCAGCAAAGAGATTTCATCTTCTAGAAAGTCTCTTGGTTTATATAAACCTACTACTGCAAACAAAACTAGCTGAATATACCTTAATAAGCACTGTTACGTTTTGATTGCTCTTCAAGATAATGGCAGCTATGGGACATAAATGGGATAGAAAAAAAGAAACTGCATTTGTTATTTCAAACATTCGTATTGTTTGAGCTTTAATTGAAAAGCAGTGACACACACTGATGCAATGGCATGGTGAAATGTGTTCTTTATAATTGCTAAAATACTGCACTAGAAATCTACCTAGCTACCTATGTATGTAGTCTAGCAGATAGATAATATGGAATATATAGATGCAGATAGATGGGTATGGGGAAACATATGTCACTGTGGGAAGGGCTGGGCCCATGGAGCATCATTTTGGATTTACACCTGTGTCTTACACCTGCAAATTTAGCATCTTTAGACTATATATCATTGTGTTCTTGGACTGGGTGCTAGGACGAAAAGCAGACTGTGAGGTGAAGCATTACAACAACGCCAAGAATGGATAAAGGAGGTGTGGCTGTTTGACAGCTCCTCTGTTTTGACAAATAAGGGGTGTTTATGTGTGTGGGCAAGAGAGCTCAAACTAAACTAAAATCAATCTAAAATTCCTACAAAGAAGTCACTTCAGCAGTACTTGAGTTTCTTAATACAAGCATCCTTTCAAAGGCAGACCTTGTGGTTGTCACCCATGTCTTCATGATTAGACTACAGAAACGTGCTAAGCACAGGACAACACCTGAGAACCAGCATAAAGCTAAAGCTTATATACAGAGTTCTGTGGGCCCCTTAGTAAGTGGAGTATCTTGACATAAGCACATCTTCTGCAACCTACATTGTCTGCCTGTGGGTTTCTGGTGAAGCTATGGTGTTGGTTTTCACCATTAAGCCCTCAGTAGCTCAGGGCATGTTTACCTTAAGGACTGCTTCTCTTTCCTTGACATACTGCCTCTTTTGAAGTCAGCAATGGTCCTCAAGATGCTCTTGTTATAAACAAGAAGTGCTACAGCAAGATATTCTCTGAGAAGGTCCATGATTCTGGAATTTACTCCTTTGTCCAAAATAGTCCCAACCAAAATTTTCTTCAGTACAATTGCAGCTTACTTTTTGTCTCTGGATAGTTTAAAATGGGAGCAAGAGGAAGGAAGGAATGTTCAAGGGGAAGTGGGATTTGATATTTGAAATTGCCTGTCTCACAAGTGATGTGTTATCTTAAATTATATTGCTGCTTTTAGGATGTATTTTTATGTTATGTCAAGGGCACCAAGAGCATATGGATAGACATTTCTATACAGTCAAACCTAATCTAATCTAGTGTAAAGGAACTTTAAAGGATGCTATGGAAAAAGTTGTGTGCATAATGGCAGATAAAAGCTATCAAGAAGCACTCTAGGTTGGCATTAACAGTCATTGCTCATCTCACTTTATGGCATTTGCTCAAACTATGTGAAAGTTCAGAGATACACATTTTAATTTGAGCTTTATGATGTGTGAGGTTAAAGACTCATATTGAAAAGCTCTATGTCATAAATAAGAAGACTTCTTCAGCTATTTATTTTTCCACTGTAAATGGAAGACCTACAGTAATTCCTACAGTTCTCTTGGGAGATCTAAGGGTGAACACATACAATATAAAGTTTGACAAGTTCTCCCTGTTCATTCTACTTCTGTTCTGAGTGGAGAAGTCTTTTATTGACTGCCAGAATATGGTTTATATTGCTAGATTTAAGGGAAAGCCTCATTGCTGATGTTGCCCTAACACATGTTACTACAATAACAGCCACTGAACTTCATCCTAAAACGAAGTTAACTCAGGGATGGTCACATTTAGTTGGGAAATAATTGATTATGTTGGCTGCAATTTGAAGAATATTGATGCACTGGTAGTGAACTAATGGCACAAAGCTGAGGAAAAGCTCTGTTTACAGTTAGCTAATAGACAATTTGATTACCGTTTATTATAGCCTGCTTTCTTTAATACAGAGATTTACATTTTTTCCAAAATATCATATGCTTCTTATTTATACTAAAAACAATTTATTTTCTGTATTACCAAATGTATGCAATAAAGAAGATGCTAGGCATTATATATATTCTACAGTTTTCTCTTCTGAGGTTCATGGTAGATGTCTGGATACTTCATTTGCAATCTTATTTACCTGAATAGTACAGTAACATTTGTATTCTGCTAAGACTGTGCCATGGTCTGCAGTCTATATTCAGGTACATTTTCCTAAGTAAACACTCCAGAACCAAATCAATTTATTAAAAAAAAAAACTTGCTAATTTACATTAGCCATTTTTATCTTTGACTAATTGTAACTGTTGTTGTAATAGGTTGGCTAATGGATATTTTAAATGGACATGTTGACTGATTTTCTATGATTTATTTCAGTTATGTGTGTCTCAACAGCTCTGAAGTCTTATGATGAATGCAACAGCTGCTAATGTGTTGTGAGTATCCCCCAAATCCCAAAGAACAAGAGATTATGATGTCTTTTTTTTAAATTGATGAAATTATTGTAGCATGGTGGGGGAAAAAAGTTAAATATGCTAAAAATCAACCCTTATTACATATGACTTACCTCTTAATTGTACAGAATTCTCAGATGTAATTGTCAAGTGGCTTAGCTCCTAATGTGTTGGATGAAATTCAAGTTTTAAACATTCAGATTAGTGGTTCTCTCCAAATTTAAATGAACTTCCAATTTCCCTCCTCTTTTGCCATATTCCATTAATCTGTTAGTCCCTTTGGAATCTACTCAAATCCTTGGCCCATCTTCTGTTTATGCTGCCACATACCCTTCATTTTTCACTCATTAGACCCTCACAAAAGCATAAGAGACAGCTTTTTCCAACTCCTTTCATTCAGGTACTTTCATTCCTAACGCTTGCTCTGATTCGGTCTCATGTCTTGCACTCTCTCTGTTGGGGTCTGGCAAATTATGCCTCTGTGCAACAGCTTTACCCAGCGTGCCCAAAGGGCTATTCATTCCAAGAAAAGATAGGCACTATTAACTCCATCTGCCTCAGCTTCCTATCAAACATAATAGTGAATGGCTGTTAAAAATGTGGTGGCCTATCTACTAATAGGACTATTACTTTTTATTTAGCTCAAAGTATTATGGTATCTGCTAGCCTCACCATTGTCTTCAAAGTGTGACTTATTTCTAGAGCATCTCTTCCCCCTCCTCCCCCTGCCATGTTCGGGCTGCTCTAGAACATATTGCCTCCCTTTGCCGAAGCACAAGACCTAGCAGAATTTGAAAATGTCAACCATCCTAACATAGAGGCATGTGGCAGAGCAGAGAAATGGAAGGGACCTAAACTTTTGGGGTGAAATCCTAGTCATATTGAAGCAAGTGGTAAAACTCCCACTGATTTCACTGGGGCAATTTTTCACATTTTGAATGTAAAAGATTATGGATGTACCAGATCCTTGTACCTAAATCTGTCCCCTTTGCATGGATTTAAAAAACACCCTTATAGAGCAGCTCAGGGTTCATCTTGCATAATGCCAGGGTACTGGCTTGGCTGACTCTGCGTTAGTCAGTCCTTTCCTAATGCTGTTATGAACATTCCAGTTAATTTTTGTCAACTGTATTGCTGGGGTGGGAGATTAGACTGAAATCTGATGCAATTAGATTAACCTGATCTGGAAGACTGTCATATAAAAAGTGGTAGAAAAACCCACTTCAGCCCCCATTCTGAAATTCTTTGAGCAGAGCTCAGAAGGCTCAGCAGAGCTCAGAAATACATGGGGGTTTAACCCCAGACAATCATTTTTGTTAGCCCAAAGTTCAGGTTTCATTCATCCCTAACAACTAGTAGTAAGTGACGTGCTGATGTCCTTCCTAATGTTCTTTCCACCTGCTAAGTGCCCGACTCACAATGCATAAAATATACATTTCACAGTAGAAAAAGAAACTTTCCAGAACTCTCTGTTTCATTGTTTAAATAATAACCAAAACCTTGAGTTCACCCTTGGAAAGTAAATAGAATGTAAAACAATATTTTCCACAGCTACTGTAACAAATCAACTTTTAAGGAATGACGCTGTGTACAAACAAGTGATGTTTTCCCCTCCTCATATTTAGCAAGTGGGAAAAAAGTTGTGCTGTGGAGTATCATGATGACTGTTTCTTAAAATACATAAGGATTTGATAACCAAACCTTTCTATCACTTGCCAGAAATTCTGAATTAATAGTGTGAAAACTTTTGCAATCAGTTTCCAATTTTACTGTGCTTTGACAGAAAATGGATAGAATGTCAAGGCCAAAATTATTCAGCTTTCACAGAGGCACAGACTATGCTTAGAGAAATTTCATCACAACCTTTCATTGTGTAACTCAGTGTTTGGCATAAAAACGCACTGTAGATCAGCTATTCTGGCAGATAATATTTAGCCAAGTGGTTTTTTTTTTGTTTTGTTTTGTTTTGTTTTGTTTTCCCTTTGAAAGTGCTTCTGAATTAAAGGGAGAATGAATTTAAGCAAGACTTAGTTGCTACTTCAGAATTAACAGATCATTTAGATGTTCCATGTAATGCTCAATGAACTATGCCTGAGGGTTTGTTTGGCTTTTTAATCATAAAAGTACATATATGAATATAAAACATTCAGGTTATTTCCAGCACATATAAAATGTAATGCTACATTATTAGTGAGATGAATCATTGGTATTAGGAAAACATTTAGGGTTAAATTGTAAGTTTGCCATTGTCCTGGGTCTTTGTGCTGTCCCCAGAATCATATGCCCAGAGGAGATGTAATCTGCATCACCCTTATGCTGCCCCTTTGTACTGATTCAACTGTGTCATTACTGACCTTCCGACCCATCCTTCTGCACAGGAAGGGAAGGTGTAGTGGAAATCAAAGGGAATGAAGTTACTTTGTAGGTAGCCCATGCAGGGCCATAAAAGGCTCCTTTAATTGCCTCTTTCCCATAAGCTCCTACACAGGTGCACATGACAAATGACCATTTCTTCCTTTGTGTGGGTATTGAGTCTTCCATAAACATAAATAACTGAGAAAAGTGTATGTAGGCTGTACTCCAAAAAAGGGTTTAGGATCAGACAGGCTCCTTCTGCATGCTTTTCTGGGGCTCCCCTGAGTTGTTGCTGCACCACACCACCCCAAATATAGCCCCATGCCTAAATTGGCCTATTGTCACCTTACATCTCTTAATCATTGCCAAATACTCTATATGCAATATAAATATATACACACATTTGTATTCAAGAAAAAATCCTCATATTTATTATTTTGACTAATGTTCACCTTCTTTCTGAAGACAGATTTGTATATGAACTAAGCAAAAAGAAATTTAAAATTTTATGTCTCTTGTATTCCTATTTTTAGCATTAGTTTTTCTTTAGTACCAATAATTGGATGTTCCCATATATGGTAATGAATTATTTCAGCCGAGCAGATAAAACAGCTTCTTTTTTTTTGCCAAGGTTATGAGTTCAAATCCTTGTAAGTGGGTACTGTTATTAAAATTTCTATTAACATTTTTACATCAAAGCAATCACATCTGAAATAATTCTCATGACTTCCCTGAAGCAAAATGAAATTGTTCCCAAAATATTTCATTTGTTAGAAAAAATTACAAGGAACAGAAAAAGCAAAAAATTCTGTCATATAAAGATGGGACAAACAAAGTGGCATTCATTTATGTGGTTACATTAAATAATACATATTTCTGTATAAGTTGATTCCCTATGCCCCTTACTTTACATCAACTCATATATAGAAGTTCTTCAGTGTGCAAGAAATAATTTCCTCCTTATTAGCATTATCCTTACAGGACTATGCTTGGATTACTTAATGAAAGCAGGGTCCAGAATAAACTGATTTAATTCCATGGGCTTCAGCCGAGTTACACTGATTTACACTAGTTGAGGATTTGGCCCATAATATTTAACAATGATGGGAAACCTCTACAGATGATAACAAATCTAACTGGTGTGTCTGAGGAGAGCATTTTATATTTGCATTTTAGTTGAAGAATGAATATAATTTAATCTACCCAGCCAGCTCTATTTAGAATAAATATCTGAGGAAGCCCATGGGTGTTGTGTATTCTAGCAAAGACCTGAAATAAATTGCATTTTTAAAAGTGGCCTCTCTGATGATTTTTTCAGGTAGGCATATAGGAATAATTGGTATTTTGGGTTTAACACCTCACATTTTGAAGCAAACAATTCTCCTTTTTAGGATCTATGAGCACAAGTAAATTAGACAACATTATCTGGGTGACCAAATAAAAAGGAACTTATTTTTTTTCCCTGGAGCATCTTCCATCCTATACAGGGATCATTCCAAGTGTGTTTATATGTAGTGATTCTTCACTTTAACAGCTATTCTTGATTCTTGTACAGAATGCCTGTATTAAGGGAGCTGATAAAGTCTGGACCTACGCAAGACTGAAAGTGACACTGCTAAGAAGAGTGAAAGAAATCAAATAATTTAATTCTACATCATACGCTTAGCAAAAGCCACCTAGGACAGTTTCACAGTTATCATGGCATCCATGAAATCCTAAGTTCCAAAAACAAAGTCATCTGGAAGAACACTGATGTGCTGTATCTTTATTGTCAGAGATCTGTGGGTGGAAACTAAAGCACTGGTCTACAATACAGTAGTCTCCCCACACTTCTTTATGGGTGCAATACATGGCTGACATATCAAAACTGTCTGGAGTGGTACCAATGGCACTGCCTTAGGAAATTTATCCATATCAGATGGGAAGACCATTGCACTGTCAGAGTTCTCACTATGTTGGGGTGAAGTCAGTGTGTTTGGGCAGCTGATACTATTATTCTGAAGCTAGTTCTCTTTTCTCAACTTACTTATAGTAATAGGACTGGCAGGGGACAGAGGAAATGTGACAAGGATACTTTGAAATATATCTTAAGGAGGGATTGACCCCATGAATTGAAAAGAGCTGGCTGCCAATTGCGTGCAGGGAAATTATATCACACATCAAGCCTCAATCAATTTTGAAGAGAATTACCTTGCTTAAGAGGTTGAGAAACAGCAGAGGTAGAAGGAAAGTGTACAGCATCCTGGTCAGCAATTGTGCTGTCTTTGAGCAACTGTCTATCACATATATGGAAAAAATCAGTAGAACACTAACTGGACTTCTCCACCTTCTTAAGTCCTATTGATGACTCTTCCACTGGCAGACAACTTTGTTTTGAGGGGCAGCCAAGAACAAATGTAGTAAGCAAATTGCACCAGTGATCCTTTAAATGTCCACAGGCATATTCCACCACCATTCCACTCTTGCTCAGCCTATTCACCTCCTAGTGATCCACCAGTGCTTGCAACACCAGTGAAAAGAATTTCTTCTAGTTACTCTTTGACAAGATGGTCTGGTGCCATGCCCTCTCCCCCACACTGCATTTAGGAAGCTTTGTTATAGTGAAACTATCCACTGTGTCACTATCCCTATAGCCACTATCCTTCTTAGCAGAAGTCAATTAATAGATTTACCAACTCAAAATTGATTCAGAAGTTTTTCATAGCAATAGCATTCTATTCAAGTCTCCACGGAAATGACTACCACTCACTTCTCCACAGTCAGAGCTGGTCTTTTTGTAGTGTTGATGTGCTTCAGGGCTGGGGAAACTTTTGCATAAAGACCCTGGGAAGTGGCCTTCCATATTTTAAAGCTCTGGAGCCACTGCTCATCCTTTCATAGCTGCATGATGATGTGATCCTGCCTGTCAGTGCTTGTTTCTTGGGACAAGAAGCAGAGCTCTACCATGTTCAACTGCTGCATGATTACCAGCAACAACAGGGAACTGTTTCATTCTGTGGCTGGCAGCAAGGCTGCTTAAATGACTTTACAATATTGCACACGTGGCTGCTGTCCAAGTTTTGGAAATAATGCAGGCTACGATGTCAGGTGTTCGTAATCCCTGCAAGAAAGCGCTGCTGAATGTGGTCCACATTTCTAGAGCTATGGTGTATGTGTGGCTAAGTAAGGTGTTTTCAAATAACGGTAAGTTGGGTGGGGAGAGAAGGAGGAAATTGCATAATGGGAGGACAAAGCCATGTTCCCATTTCCCTCCTGTGGCAATGTTTTGGGCCCATGAGGCTTTGCAAGCCCTACCCAACCCTCCCGCCCCCTTTACCTAGTTGCCAAGTGGGATGCTTACCCTCTGTGTACTGCTCTATGTAGTGATGCAAGCACTGCTATAACAGACTTAGTCCCCCAACACAATAAGCATGGTGTGGCACCCCAACCAATTATTGCGGCGGCCGGATATCAACTTAAGATGACTTTACTTTGTAGTGTAGCCATGCTCTAAGAGAACTTTTCTTTTTAAGAACATCTCATCCTCCTTTCTGTCATCAAGACATAAAACATTTCTTTTCCATTTTATTACATCTGTGCAGGAAAAACAGTGCGCTTTCAATTTAAAACTTTTGTTTTGTACAAGCAGAGCATTTTGTAAAGTTCTAGAGCACAGACAGACCTTAATACTTTTTTTACTTAATACAGTCTTCTAGATAACATTAGTGTACATAACGATAGTCATAACAGCTCCCATTGCATTTTAGCAAAGGGCCTTTTTAATAGAGAAATATTTCAGTTCATTGAGTAGAATATTAGACTTTCAATAGTTTTGACGGAAATGTAAGAAAGAAATAGCGACTGTAGACATATTAAGCTTCTTGTGAGGGTGCCAGAAACTATTTTGCTTTTTTTTTAACCTATATTCATTTGTCAGGAAATATATAACATTGCAGTTTTGAAAATGTTTGAAACATTGATTACTCTAGATTGAGCAAGTCTATTATATATTTAATAAATGTGATAGTGTCTCTTTCACAGTTCAAAAGTACAACAGCCATTTATAATGTTTTCTGGGAAACAGACTATATGATTTACAAGGATTGGTCTTTTCCACTCTAATTTCTATAATGATACGATTCATTGTATTTGGGACCTGTAAAACATCCAGGGAGTTGGGCATGAAGGACTTTTTCTGATTTTCTCAGAGGGAAGAGAGTCATTGAGTTCAGATAGCTGTATAAACTGTAATAGGTACTGATGTCAAGCAGTAATTTTTCCTCCCAACAGACAGCTATAATCACCATTCCATTTGCTTTAGACTTTTTAACATGAAAACAATTATAATCATCTTTTGCAAGATGCAGGATATAGGTTAGGATATATCGTTGGATATACATACATATTCTTGGATATATTGTTGTACAATTATCGAGAAGACAGTTTGCCTGACTGGGACCTTTTCAAATTATTTGGTAAGAAAAGGGACAAACTAGTTAATTTTAGGTTTCTAATGTTGTTTCTAAATGAATAATTTTACAATTACACCAATTTCTTTTTCTTTCCTTCATATTCCCAAAGGCTACATCTACACTTAAGAAGTTAGTTTGAATTAACTTAGTTCAAGTTAATTAAATGTAACTAATAATAGTTAATGCAAACTAACACGTCCCCATTAGAAACTCAAATCAAACTAGCATGTCCATGGCCAGGACTTGCTAGTTTGATTTAGGAGAGAAGCAACATGGGAAGTGTACCAACATGACCTCCGAGAAGGGCCATGCCCCCACCCGATACATAGAAAGAGGAAGACACCTTGAGATGAAGAAGGTCAAGCCATGTTAATTCGAACTAATGGTTACTTTGAATTAATGCAACTCCATTGGGTTAATTCAAATGAATAAGTTCTAATTAACTATTACTTCAAAGTCAAGGGAAGTTTTATAACTAACATAAGCATTCATTACTTTGAACTAAGCAATTCCTTAGTTCAAAGTAAGGAAAGCCCGTGTAGCCATATATTAATTTAGTTCAAATTAATCCTTATCAAGTCAAACTAAATTGTAACTGTAGATGCATCCAAAAAGACTGCACCACATTCCATATAGAATATACTGATGTCAGTCTATAGTGACTTCAATGAATTTCCTCCAGTTTACAGTAGAGTAACTGAAAAGAAATTTGATCTATTCTTAGTCAAGACATGTTATTTTCCTGGAAGGTGAGAAAAGAAGAAACTGATATGGCTTTTATTACTTTGCTTATAAGATCACTCACTAGTGGTTTGTTTATCCTTACAGTCATTGATAGAGGGGAAGGATGATCCAGTGGTTAGGGTGACAAGTGGTACTTGGGTCCATTTCCTTGCTCTGGTCTAGACCAGGGGTCTGAAACATGCAGCCCGTGGGCTGCATGTGACCCCTAAGGGTATTTCCTGTGGCCATCAATGACACTGTTGTTACCAATATTTTCAATACAGTTGTATGAAAAGGTTTCCGTGGTACGGCCCTTGGGGTAATATGCTACTCCTTATGCGGCTCTCTACTAGTCTTCATGTGGCCCTTGTAGTGATTTGAGTTTGAGACCCCTGCTCTGGACCATCTGTGTGACTTTGGACAAGTCATCTTGTCCCTCTGTGGCTGTTCCCCATCTGTACAATACAGATCATAGTACTTTCCTACCTGTATGCATGAGGATAAGTCCATTAAGGATTGTGAGGTATTATGCTAATGAGGGTGATATAAGTCCTATTATAAGGATCTGTAATAGTTACTGGTACCTTAAGACTTAATTAGATTAGAAGCCAATGATGGTTCAAGCCTTCATTCCAGCACACCCAAAACTTTGTGTGGAATTAATGAAGGAACAGAGACCGGAGTAACAAGAGCCAGCCTAATGACAGAAAAACAGAACTGTGTAAGTTAATGTTGTGGTTACTTTTAATGTTGTTAATCACATTTCAGTGGAAAGAATTAAATCAGTCAGTTTGTGATATCTGCAAGCAAAGGCATTTGATCAACGAGGAATATTAGGGCACGGAGAATAGGAAAGTATTTTTCTCCTGATCAGAAAGGAGAGCTACAGAACAAGCTCCTAAATGATCAGCTTTTTATTACTGTCACGAAGTAACAAACAGTCCAAATGGGTATGTCTACACTTAGAGCTGAATTCGAATTCTGTTAAGTGCATGGACACACTGACTTTCCTCAATTTGAATTGATGAATTCCTCAGTTTGAATTGATGAAAGCTGACTTTGAATTGGTTAAACCTCGCTTGACTTCGAAGTCAAGGTCAAGTCGAACTGCGTAATTCGAATTGACCCAGTGTGGCCAGGTCAATTCCAATTCACTGTTAGTTTGAATTAGCCACAGCTTGATTTTTCCCTACACAATAGCTCCCCCTATCAAATTCAAACTAGCAAGTCCTGTTCATGGACATGCCAATTAAAATTGGATTTTCTAGTGTGGCCATGACCATTCGAATTGACTGAATTTGAATTAATTATTAGTGCAAACTGACTAATTCAGTAGTTCGAACTGAAACTCTAAGTGTAGATATAGCCAGCAGGATCCCAGCCAAAGCTGCAACATTATTATTAGCAAAGTACTTTAAGATTATTTGCTTCCATACAACATATTTATAGATAGCATTCATGCAATCTTAGATATTTAATTTTAAAATAGAACCATCTCTTTAAAGAGCAAGGGTAGAACATTCCTCATCTACAGAAACACTGGTATTGGAAGAGCAAAATCATGCTTCTACAGAGGTGTTATTGTGCTGCTTTCCCAATACCAAGCTTATAGGATGGCCTCTTTTGTTAGAAAGAAAGCCTGCTGTCACTGCCTTGTCATCTCATCCAAATGACAGTGCAGAAGGGAAGGCAATAAAGGTGAATGACCATAATCTGATCAATGCCTTCAAGTCTTCATTAGTTAACTGGTGAATCACCATTCTCTCCAACTTTCCAGGTTCTTCCATCTACTGTGCTGACTGATAAGTAAGACAAACCCATGGAAGACAAGAAGGTGACTGATAAGTAAGATAAACAAGGAGTCTGGTCAGGGGCGTCGCTGGGGCGGGGAGGGACCCAGGGCACGGGCCCAGCCCCTGCCCCCAGCCAGAAGACCACGCCCCCCTGGCCAGGGATTAGGCCAGCAGGAGGCCGGCAGCTAGGCCACGGTGCGGCCCGGCCCGGCCCAGCCTGGCCCAAAGTGGCCACTGGAGGCCAGGCCCACGTATGCAGCCCCAGATCACCGGCCAGGGATGGGGCTGCCGTGGCCGCCGGTGGCCAAGCCCCCGATCACCAGCGGGGGACGGGGCCACCGCCGGTGGCCGGCCAGGCCCTGGATCCCCGGCCAGGGATGTGGCTGCTGTGGCTGCAGGCGGCCAGCCAGGCCCCGGATCCCCGGCCAGGGATCCAGGACCTGGCCGCCGGTGGCCACAGGCCTGGCCTCCAGTGGCTGCTTCTGGCCCAGCCCCGCCACGGCCTAGCTACCCGCAGTGGCATGGCCTCCCCCTGGCCCTATCCCTGACCAGGGGCGGGGCCTGCCAGGTGGCCAGCCAGGCCCCAGATCCCCAGGTAGAGATGGGGCTGCCATGGCCGTGGCTGGCTAGGGATTGGGCCCTGGATCCCTGGCCCGATTGGGCCGGAGATCTGGGGCACTGGCGTTGAGACTCGGGGCAAGTGCCCCAGCGTGCCCAACGCCAGCAATGCCACTGAGTCTGGTAGCACATATAAAGACTAACATAAATTGTTTATTGCATGAGCTGTTGTGGGAGAAAATCCCACTTCATTAGATGCTTGAAGATGGGGAAACTTACAGAATGGGAGCAAAATAAATCTAGGGGAGTGTATGTAACAGAATCAGATCAGACTGTTACAGCAAATCAAAGCAGTTGTTTGGCTTCAAACAGTGAAGTACAACACTCAGCAGGGAGGTGTGTGCGGGGAACAAAACCCCTTTGAAACTTGATAAATAAGAATAATTATGGATTCGTCAAGAACAAATTTTGTCAAAGGAACCAAATAGCTTTCTTTGAGGTGGTAACAAGCTTGTGGATGGGGGGAGATGTGTGTAGAATGGTGGGCTGTCATGCACCCTTGTTATGGCATTCTTGTGAGTCTAGGCTCAACACATGCAAGAGTCCTTGCTCCTTCTTCAGGTTACAGGCACCACTGCAGGTCATAGGCTCAAGCCCTCAGGTCGGGTGGCTTGGGCAGGTAGTCTCTAGCTTTATGAAAAGTGGGTCAGCATTTTATGGGTCCCGGCCCTCAGGCAGGGTGTCGCTGGTAAGCAGTCTCTATGGCCATGTCTACACTGATGGTGGCAAAGTCACTGCTATCAGATCTATCATCCAAATCAACTTAGTGCTCAGTTGAGACATGCTAAGTCAATCCAAAAATAGTAAACCTTAGTAAACCCCCTCCCCCCCCCCAATGGCACAGTCAGTGAAGACATTACGCTGAAGGGGAGTTAAGAAGTCAATGGTAGTTACGCAAGCTACTCTGCGTAGCTTGTGTAAATTCAACCGACTGTCTCCAAATCTTCCTGGCACTGTGGACTGGACCTATAACCTGGGCCAGGGCAAATAGACTATAAGTCTCAGCAGTGCTGCAGGCTGGGATGAGACAACCACCCTAGGGGTGATGTGGAAAAGAAAGAGAGGGATGCAGGCAAACTTGACTCCACTGAGTCCTAGCCCAGGACCCTATTTGTGGAAGAATACTGTGTCACTGGATCAGCAGGAGGCCAGCCACAACTTGCTGATGTGACTGCAGGCTGCAAGATCACTGGAGTGTTGTCCAGCTCCTCTGGGTTACTTCCTTCCTCCTTTCACTGGAGTACCTGGTCCTCTAGGTTACCTTCAGTCTCTGTCAATGTTCCCTCTAAGAGCTGAGCAACTCCTGTTGCTCACTGCGCGGGGCCCCCCACCCTCCGTGCGGGCCCGATCCTGGCGGTGCCTCCCCGCAGGCCCGCTCTCCTGGGAACCCCCCCCCCCCCCAGCCTGTCCAGCCTCTCTCCGCAATCCTACTCTGCATGGCCCTGCCACAGCTCCTGGGGCCAGAGAAGCACTAACGGAGCATGCTCAGACATTCTGGGCATGCTCCGTTAGAGCTTCTCTGGGCAGGAGTTTTAATAACTTCCTGCCCCACAGTAGCTCTGAGCAGGGCCTCTGGCTGCCGGCCCTGTGCGGCCGGCAGTCTTCCCTGCGTGGGGGGGCTGTGCTGGACTGCGTGGCCACGCAGCTTAGAGGGAACATTGGTCTCTGTGGGGTACCAATCAGGGGCAGGTTCCAGAGTCCTTCTATGCTGTCAGCTGGCAGCAGGTCCAGCAATTCCTTGAGGTCCTGAGGGATGGCAGCTCCTCTGGTCTCAGGTCTGGGTCCCAGGTAGCAGGCAGCTCCAGCAGCCCTTCAACAGGATTGTAGGTGACCGGTAGCTATGGCTGCCCCCCCTGGGGCCCAGGTCGCAGGCAGTCCTCCCAAAGTGCGGCAGTCAGACTGGGGCCTCAGAACAGGTGGAGCGGCATCCATCCTCTTCAGCAGTCTACCTCTGTCTGAGAGAGAGGCCTCCCCTTTCTAATTCTTCCTCCACTCCTCTGCTTCTGGTGGTATGGGCAGGGTTGTTCTGGCTCTGTGCACTCAGGGACAGGCCGCCCCTACCTCTCCATCACTGTCAGCTACAATGTAGTACATGCTGACTTTAGTAAGGCTTTTGATATTGTCTTGCATGACTTTCTCATAACAAACTTGGGAAATACAACCTAGATGAAATGATGTAAGGTAGGTGCGTAAGTGCTTGGAAAACTATTCCCAGAGAGTAGTTATCAGTGATTCACCATCAGGCTGAAAGGACATGTCTAGTGGGGTCCCACACTGATCAGTTCTGTTCAATATACTCATCAATGATTTAAATAATAACATACAGTGTACACCTATAAAGTTTACAGATGATACCAAGCTGAGAGGGGTTACCAGGGTTTTGGAAGACAGCTTTCAAATTCAGAATGATCTTGACAAACTGGAGAAAGATCTGAAGTAAACAGAATGAAATTACATAAGAACAAATATAAAATACTCCACTTAGGAAGGAACAATCATTTGCACACATACAAAATGGGAAATGACTACCCTGAAAGGAGTACTGTGGAAAGGGATCTGGGGGCATAGTAAATCACAAGGTAAATAGGAATAAACAGTGTAATATAATTGAAAAAAAAAAAAGCAGCAAAGGTAATTGTGGGATGTATTAGAAAAAATGCTATAAGCAAGAGAAAAGAAGTAATTCTTATGCTCTATCCTGTGCTGATTAGGTCTCAACTGGAGTATTGTGTCCAGTTACTGGGCACTACATGTCAGGAAAGATGTGGACAAATTGAAGAAAATCCACAGGAAATCAACCAAAAAAAATATTCAAAGTCTAGAAAATATGAC
Source organism: Podocnemis expansa (assembly GCA_007922195.1). Taxonomy (NCBI): domain Eukaryota; kingdom Metazoa; phylum Chordata; order Testudines; family Podocnemididae; genus Podocnemis; species Podocnemis expansa. The sequence goes on along the minus strand of ML681981.1, from coordinate 6,624,862 downwards.
CTATGATGGAAGATTTAAATAATTTGATTGGTTTGGTTTCAAGAAGAGAAGATTGAGAGTGACCTGATAACAGTCTTCAAGTATATAAAAGGCTGTTAACAAGGGGGGGAGGGGGAATAGTTCTCTTTAACCTCTGAATTAAGACAAGAAGCAAAGGGCTGACATAGCAGAAGGGGCAGTTTAAATTGGACTTCACGAAAAACTTACTGTCAGGGTAGTTAAGCATTGGAACAAATTGCTTAGGCAGGTTGTGGAATCTCCATCACTGGAGATTTTTAAGAACGGGTTAGACAAACAACTGTCAGGAATGATCTAAAACAGTGGTTCCCAAACAGTGTGCTGGGGCACACTGGTGTGCCACGGCAACACCCAAAGTGTGCCGCAAGCATCCCTGAGAGCTGGAGTTAAACTTTTCTCCCTGCTCAGCCCAGCCACATGGGCTGTGCAGGGCTGGGAAAAGGCACTGGAACAGTTTTGGGGCCCCCTATTTTTAGGCAGGCAGCCTTCTGGCCCCCCTAAAAATAGAAGGCAGCACTGGAAAGTGGAGTTCCAGGGGTCCCCCTAAAAATAGCAGGAGCAGCCTGAATGCAGTGTTCCAGTGGCTCCACCTTAGGCCCAGCCAGCAGAGAGGGGCAGGAGGGGTGTGAATCTCCTCCTGCAGGGTGGAGCAGCTCCCAGGGGTTTAGCCAGCCTGCAAACAGCAGAGGCAAGGGCTTTGGGGGGGAGGGCTGCTGGGGGTTGTGTGGAGTAGGTGTGTGTGCAAAGCAGAGGTGGATGGGAGTGGATGTGTAGCAGAAGGTGTGTAGCTGGGGTTGTGGAGAGGCTATTTGGTTGGGAGTGTGGGTAGCTGGGGGGTGGGGTGGCTGTGTGTGGGGGGGTGTAGCTAGGGGCTGATTCTGGCCTCTGCAGTGATTGAAGGGTCCATCACAGTCAGCAGGGGGCTGGGGGAGGGGAGGATGGGACCCACTGGGGTGGGAGGGAGCAGCAGTGGGGTGAGGATTTGCCCTGGCTGGCAGGGAGCCACTGTGGAGATGGGGAAAGTGGGTGCTGTGCCATGCTCCCCTGCCCGACCTTCCCAGTCCCCAGGTTCCCCCTGCCCCCCCCCCAAGCCACTCTTGTTCTCCCTTCCTCTCTCGCCACCCATGTGCTGTTCCTCACATGGCTCCCCTTGTCTTCTTTTGCCACCCCTGCCCTGCTCTGCTCCCCACATGAACTTCTGCCACTGCATGCAAGTCCTGACTTCCTCTGTTCTGCCACCCCTGCTCTGCTACCTCTACTACCCCACATAGCAGCATTTCTGAAATACTGTGCCATGCTTCATGAATATTCAAAGTAATTTAAGTTAATTTGAATATTCACGCATTTTTAATGGTGGTGTGCCTCGAAAAATTTGAAGGTATCAAGGTGTGCCACAGCAGAGAAAAGGTTGGGAAGCACTGATCTAGAATAGGTAATTAGCCCTGCTATGAGTACAAGAGACTGGACTGGATGACCTTTCAAGGTCCCTCTGGCTAGGTCTACACGAGCAAATTAGTTCGAATTAAGGAGCCTTAATTTGAACTAATTTGAGCCCTGTCTACACAAGGCTTCACCTAGTTCGAACTAAAAAATTAAAGCAAAGCTTAGTTTGAACTATTTAGTTTGATTGGATTAGATCTGATAACAAAAAGTGAAAAGTTGTCTGTCACCTGACTGGAAGCAGAAAGTGGCCTGGGCCCGCCTAGGTGACTCACAGGCCTGGCCTGAAAATTAGTTCTGGCTACGCCCTTATTACCTATGGTTTTTAATCAGGAGAAATGCACTGGCTCTCTTTGAAGGTTGGCTACTCCAGGCCAGAATCTGGCACTCACTCTTGTATGAATTGGTGAACATAATTGCAACTGGCCTGTGAGTGTGTCTGTGTGTGGGGATGCATTAACCAGTAATAAAATCACATATACTAAAGTACCCATAACGTTGCAGCAGGAGGTTAGCAGCACTTGGTGTGAAACAGAAGAAGGGCTATTAAAAGGAAACAAGTTATCAGAAGAAAAATGCACAAGAATATGGAAATTGGAAACTCTGACCTTTACAAAATGTACATTTTAAAATGCCAGCATAAAACAAGGTGGGAGGGCCCAGTGTCCAATTTTCGAGTGATTAAGTAGTTTGCCAATGCAGTGTGTACTGAGATTTGCTGGCATTAGTTCAGTCTGTTTTTGTTTGTTCAGATGATTGTAGCATGCATAATATTAGCAGGAGAAACACAAAGTCCCAAAATTGAAAAAAAAAAAAAAAGAAAAGTGGATTCATACAAGCTATTTGTTCAGTGGACTGCTTAATGCTGGAGGCAAACAATATAAAAAGAAACTCCCAAAGTTAGTAGCAAATCAACATGTCACTTTTAATCTATGTTTTAATAAGTTATGCAGAAAAGTCTGCAGTTTCTATCAAAACAGAAAATAAATCTCTTTGTAAATCAAATCACCAATGCTTTTATCATCAAGTTTTTTTTAAAAAAAATATTATTTGGGTTATCAATAGGGTTTAAGAACAAATAGACCAAAGTCAAGAGCATTGGCATGTATACATTATAATTATGCTGCCCTACTTGGATATCCATCACTTTGCTGTTTTAATAATGGTTGGTATGCTGAGCATATGATGAATTGACATGTTAACTTATGATTCCTCAGACATGTTAACTTATGATTCCTCAGACATGTTGTTAGTGCTACTGGAAATGAGGACAGAATGAGCCCTAGGACAATGGTGGTGACTGCGAAAACAGACTGTCAGGACATTTGCAGCCATTTTTTCATTTTCTGAATTTCACGGATGTGCTTGTGAAATGCACTAAGGATAACAGCACAGTGAGCTGACATCCTCTATCCAGAGAACAAGTACAGGATGGAAGCAAAAGTGCTACTAGGCCCACTTCGTCCTGTCAATCTGCTTCAGCACTGAGCTGGAGGTAACATACTTTAGTGTGAGATGGTTGGTCAGACTCCATGTTGATACATTCCTTAAGCACATTGTACACATGGGTTCTGTAGCCTAGTTATTTTGAGAATTAATATTTCATTGTTATCAAGAGAGTTCATTTTAAAGAGAAAATGGCAGTTTATCAAGCTACACTGCATTTTAGAACATCCTTTGAAAAGGGATGTACTCAAAGATTAGACAAACCTTAGCCAGTTTGGCCAGTGAGAGTGACAGGGAAATTGTGGAACTGGATACAGGACAGATTTAATCGGCAAATCATCAATTGATACAGATAACATAAAGCAAGGGGTGAGAGAGATGGTAAATGTAGAAAGATGGGCATTAAAAAAGGGGGAAAATTGGAGAAGCAGTCAATTAGTAAAAATTAAAGGGAAGAGAGGGGAAGGAAAAAAGGGGAGAGTGCAGCTGTAAAATACCAATGGATATGTTAGCGAACAGTCTCTGTGATCCATAGAAGACTATGACAACATGCTGGGATTGAAGGCAAAGGCCACACAGGAACTGCAAAGGATTCTTCTTACAGTAGATCATTTTCTCAATGGGTCAACCCAAAGAAAGCACATATCACTTGTCACTTGGCTCAAGCCATGTCTGTCAAGAATCAGGCCTCAAAAATGATTCCAGGATTGACTGGATTCCTAAAGCAAGCTCACTGTCAGTCTAGGCTAGACACGCTGATTCTTGTTTAAGATTATGTTGAATTAATGAGCATGACTCAATAGATTAGATGGTTCACAAACATTTTTCCCTGGATACAAACACATGTTCCTGGTCATTGCGTAGCCTAGACATTCAGCTGTCTACAGGAACTCTGCGCTGTCAGATAGCCAGAGAAGCCCAAATCACACCATACTTTCTACTCATGGCATCTTTTCTGTGAAAGCTTCCCTCAGTAGTGGAGTGACAGAAGGGGCTAACAACACCCACTTGCCTAACAAACCAAAACAGCTAAAGCAAGAGAAACAAGAACTGGTAGAGCTCCTATTTCCAGGACATATTATGCCATCTTTGTTCATACTGAATAGTACCTTATTCTGTGAGTAATAATATTAATAATACTCAACAAGTAGTCCCCCTTTAGTACTCCCATTGATATAAGTGACTATGTCTACACTAGGGGTTTAAGTCAACTTAAGCAAAGACAGGGCTATATTTAGAATTTATTAAGTCGACTTAAGCACTTCCTTAAGTTGACTGAATAACTCCTGCCCTGTAAATTGACTTAAGCTTTTAAGTTGACTTTACAGGGCAGGAAGCCCTGGGTCATGCACCCTACCTCATCCCCAGTCCCATTCAGGCTCCTGGAGCATGATCCAGATCTGGGGACCAATCTGGCCCCAGCCACTGCTGGCAAGTGACCTGGAACTGGATTCAACTCCCAGCTGCTTGTGGCAAGTGGCGGGGGCTTGGAGATGGCTCCGCCACTTGCAGCAAAGGGCTGGGAGGCCCATCTAGGAGCCCGGTCAAATTTCACAGCCTATGAGCTCATAGCCTGTGAAACTGACCAGGCTCCCAGCCGCTGGCCCACAGTACAAGCAGATTGGAGTCAGACTGGGCTCCGAGCCGGCTCCTAGCCCCACAGATTGCATCAAGAAGCTGGGGCCAGACCGGTGGCAGGGGCTGGCAGCCAATTCCTGCCCTGGCCACTTGCAAGTGACTAGGGCAGGAGCTGACTCCCCATGTCCCTGACCACTTACCAGCCTCTGCCACCTGTGGAGAGGGACTGGGAGCCGAATCGGGCTCCCAGCCTCTCTCTACAGGCTGCAGAGACCAGCTGCCAGCCCTCACCACATGCAGAGAGGGGCTGGGAGTTGGATCTGCCCCCAGTTACTTGTCACATGGCAGGAGCCAGATCAGATCCCTGTGGCAGATCGGGGCCCTGGAGCCGAATAATGCCCCAGAGAGGGAAAGAGCCTCAGCTGCGATATGTTTACCAATGCAGACATACACCAAGTCAAGTTCACAAGGTCAACTTAAAGTCGAGCCTGTGAAGTTGACTTGAAATGGCCTCCTAATGTAGACATAGATAGTGAGACTACACTCAGAATAAAGTACTACTTGGTATGATTAAAGGTGACAGCTTTGAATCCACAGTGATGAGTGCTTCTCTGAATTTAAACTGTACACCTACAGCACTGTATAAAATAGTAATGATGATTAATAAAGAATAGACTGAGACATTTATACTTCCATGTTCTACCTGATGCAGAGCTTTATAGTCACAGGAAGAGTTATACCAAAATATATATCTCCACCAGTAAAACTGGCAGAATATGATGTCTTAGTTAATTCAAAAAACTGAAGCACTTCTGGCCTTCTCTTAAATTTGTGGGAGAAAAAGGAATTTTAGAGGTATAAAAACTATCAGTTTTTGAATGTGAATATAAATGAGGCAAATGCTGGTCATTAGCTGAGCAGAAAGCAATTTTCTTGCAGTGTAAAACTGTTGTCTGCTAGTAGCTGAAGTTGCAAAAGTACACCGGCGCAACCATGAACCTGTGAAAAGCTATATTTCAATTTCTCTTTTTTTGGAGGGCTTCATCAATGGTAGGGAAAGCTATTTATCGTTGGGTTTAAAACTTTAATGTGTCAGTGGCATTTTTGCTATATTGGTAAAAACTGAAATAAAGAAGAATATTAACTATTTTTAGAAATAATTGAAAGTTTGTATGCAGTCTATTGACCTGAGTCAAAGGTAAATAAAATCAATGGGGGGTGCTCCATTGATTTCACTGGGCTTTGGCTCAGGCTTTATGTATCAATGGATATCTCATTTGAGCTGTAAATCTCGGGACCTGATTTTGATAGCTTTCCCCATGCTGAACAAGCACCTTACTCTGTAAGTGGTCCTACTGCCTATTGTTTGGACACAGGTCACGACTAATAAGCAAGTGCTATGGTCACTGAAGTTACCTTTATTTTTATGCCTCAAGGTAACACCTCTAACAGTCTTTGGTTCAGTACGGACAGAAGCGTACTGTCTCCGTAACTATTGGTGTTACTAGCTGCCTTTTATAAGACATGTCTCACTAAAAATGTAACCAAGCCTTTCCCTACAATGGGTCTGAGTCTGCCAACCTTTCCCATGGTTAGCAGTACCTCATTCTGGTCTAAATCCAGGCTGTGCAAGGAGCACTGTTGCACTGACTAAAGATCAGACTCCTTGCTTTCTGCAGAGCAGGTTGGATATATACTGTACCAGATCAATACATGGGTAAGTCTCTCTCTCCCAGGAGACTGGCATACACATGCTGATTGGTGCTTTTGAGGGCCAGAGCCATGGATGGAAAGGAATATGAGGTTTCTTTCTTTTGCCATATGGATAGCCTGTACCTGTGAATAAGGGGATACCATTATTACATAAGAAAAGAAGAATGGCTATATTGGGTCAGACTAATAGTTCATCTACTCCAGTCTCTTGTCTTCTGGCAGTGATAAATGCCAGGTGCTTCAAGGGGAAGGAACAGAACAGGTCATCATCAAGTGATCCATCCCGTCACCCATTCCCAGCTTCCAGCATCAGAGGCTAGGGATGCTTCAGACCAGCCATACAAGCTCATGATCTGACCTGTTGTGAGCTGTTCAATTGTAGTTCCTAGGTTGTAAATTGTAGCCCATATGAGGCTATAGATGTTGATGTGAAATCTCTGCATTTCACTGAGCTTCAAGAGTATGCTTCCTACTGCTCCCCTGATGCAGAGTGGTTTTCTGTCCATCTATATAATGGACTGTGTCTTAATGGCTCAGTTGAGCCCTAGAATGCCAATCATTTCCTCTTGTGAAGCGTTTCTAACATTTATGATAATGTGTCTCTTTTGCATGCCAATATGAATAAGCTTATGTAACATCAAGCCTATCATTTATGCACAACAAAAAGAAAAATCACCACACCATGTTTTGTGGAAGTGTCATTTATGCTAACACAAAGGTGAAAAGCACATTATTACCTCCAAGTAATCTGATTCCCAAAGAATTATTATTTTTAGAAATACTCGACAGGTGAGGGCTGTATTATGGACATTTGCTCATGATGAGAGGCAGCTTACTCAGTGAATAATCCCATTAAAGGGCAACAGAGCCCTTTGGCATTGCTAAGGTAGTAAAAAAGCCCATGCTAGAGTATTTTATTTTGCTCCTTTCTCTCTCTCTCTCTCTCTCTCTCTCGTGTTTTGACACTACAAGTAAATTGTTTGTTATTTATTTGTTATTTGATATGTATACAAGAAAGAATTATTTTCCCCCCAAGCAAATCAGGGATTGTATAACAATCTGGAAAAGGTCAGAATCTATCACTTTTGTTAATTGAATCTGTCTTCAAAACCATCATATCAATACTTCAAGGGCAAAAAAAGGGCATGGGCATAAAAATAAGCAGAGCTAACGTCTCTGTATGAACGTGAATTGATAGCAGGTATGCTCGACACCAAGTGCAGCTTGTGCTTCAGATCTTTTTCTAAGAAGCCATCAGTCCTTGGAAATTTTTGTAATTTTTCTCAGGGTAAATAATTCCATGGTGTTGTAATCCTTTCAGGCTTGTCCTGTGAGAATAAATTGTTGCTAATGCTTCAATTATTTACAGCCTGTTAGGACCTTAACAAAAGCTCTTCTAGGAGTTTCAAAATATTCTATTAAAATTGTTTTGTACTATTGCCATGTGCATGAAATATCTAGTATTCCTGTGTGTGCTGGCCTGCCAAAGTACTGCTGAAGGAAAAGAGAAGAAAATGCCATCTGGTTCTGTGCTGAAGTCACTGTGAATAAGACCCACAAGACTGTTCTAATCCAATATTCCTTTTTATTGCTGTGGTGCTTGTTTGTGCATTGCATTTGCACAGCATTTCTGAAAGATTCTTACATTAATGAGTAGGAATGAAAGCTCCACTAAGCAAATTCTGTTATGTTTTGAAATGTCAGACTCACAAGGACATGGAAAGAGCAACTTCAGTTAGGGAAGGAACTGGGCAAAGTTGGGAAAGTACAGAAAATAAATGTGTATTTCAGAGAGAGCCCTGCAAATCAATGAATATCCATGGACCATTTTTTTCCAGGGTTGGCTAGGATGTGGCTCTCAAAGGCAGGAACACTATCTACAGTTGAGGCTGCTTTTCTACCTTTAACATACACATGTGGGGACTGGGTGATGATCAGCTGATCAGTATGCCCCCTGGGATTGTGACCACAGGGTGCCTATCCCAACCAGAAGTGTTGAGATAAGACAGTCCTGGGAGCAGATCCCAATCTCCCTGGAGCCCAGACTTGATATGTTCCCGAAGGAGGGGAGGGATCCCCAGGCCAGGCCACCATACTGCTGGCAGGAAATAACTTCACAATGTCAGGTGCACCCGGGGGAATGGAGGATGAGAGCTGGAGCTTAAAGATGGCATCCCCTTAGCAGGGGCAGCAGCAAGCAAGAGCCTGGCTCCAGGACCACAAGAAACTGGAAAGAAAGCCCCACTATAGCCCAGCCCTAGAGGCTCCACAGTGGAAAGCTCACCTCCCTCTTTCATTTTTCTCCTCACTGCACACCCATGGCAATCTGGTCTCCTTCCCTGCTGCTCCCCCAAGGCAGCCCGATAAGTTGTTCATCAGGGACCCTGGGACTGGCTGCCAATCAGCTGTTGTGCAGCCGTGCAATGGATGATTGGCAATCCAGGCCTCTGGGTGTAGTGCAAAGGTGAGTAGATATAAAGCATGGAGTGTATCTTGTAAGTTTGATGTTGATACTCATGGATGCAAACTGGATGCAGATACACATTTTTGCTTCTGCCTAAGGCTCTAGAGACAGGCACCACTGCAGTTTAGATTTGTCAGATCTTAGTAGTCAGCTGTCCAGACATGAATTCTTGTCCTTTTGAGTGTCTTCCCCTTTGTTTCTTTCAGTGATAGTATATTTGAGTTATAGAGAAGAATTTACAAATAATGAGAGCCTGCAAAGTAATATTTGGTATTATGGAACAGACAGTTATAAGAGGTGAACTACAACTGACTATAAAATGCTGAAGGCTATAGCTAAAACCCATCTAATCCTTCTTTTAACATTGTATCTAAGAAATGAATGTGAGTGCAATGTGTGGTTGTGTATAGTCTGTTTTAGATTTATTTAGTAGGTTTGGGAAACTTGTAGTTACATCTCAGTGTTACTAGAATGCTGCTGAATTGTGTGATTAGGCTTAATACATGGAACATGATATTCGGTTATTGCCCAAAATATGTCAAGGAGACATTGATTTACATGCATCATGTCACATTTAACTAACGTTGGATTCAACTAACTAACTCAAGAAATAGATGGCAAACTTTTATGTGCAGATTATGGCCACATATTTCAATGTGCTGGGCAAGGATTAATTACATTTCTTCTTACCTTTTAGAAGGTACATACAGTACTTCCTTTGTAGTAAATTATTACTTTAAAAATATCTGTTTATTTTTATGTCAGATGTATTCTATTTTATAATTACTATCATAACCATATTTGATATTGTTCTGTGCTTCACAACCTTTCTAAATACAAAAAGAGACTTTTACTGTTGCTTTTATTTGCCTTGCAGTTGTTAATGAACATTGTGCAAAAAGTTCTCTGTTTGAAATCTAAACATTAGAGCTGCAATACAGTCAAAACTGTTTTTAATACTGGTCTTTTCATGCCAAGGCCATGAATTAACCATCACGGGGTACTTCCATATGCCTGGGATTTCTTTCTATATTTACTTTTTCTATTTTGGTATTTGCATGGTTTCTGTTGCTATTTCAGTATCATACAGATAATATTGAATTTATTTTCACATCATCTCTGTTGGGGAAAATAACTGTTACCTGTTTTACAGTAATGAAGCTGGGGCACAGGGAGATTTGCCAAAGGTCATTTTGGCATTCCCTGGTAGGAACAGAAATTTAAGCAGTTCTTCTGAGTTCCAGCCCAGTGCTTTCAGAAACACATATAAACTATATGATAATTTCCTGTGCATAAAATCTATGTATCCACAAGTACTAAATGGTGCATAGTATTGTTTATCATTTCATTCATTTGATTATTTATCATTTCACTTTTTATGCTAGGAAAAGCCAAAACTTTTGAAAATCTGTGATCAAGTTAAAGAATAAGGGAAGTATTACAAGTCAGAGAACTTTTTTGTGGAGATGTAAAGGGCCTCATAAAGCTTTTAAGGGAGCAGAATCCCTTGAATGAAAGGTTCAGTGTCTGATTCGATGTGATAAGCCATATAAGTGTAATATAAAGACTGAGTCTAGGATGATACAAGGATGAGAATGCCATCCCATCGAAGAGATACTTCAGAATCTGTGTAAAATTCTGTTCACAATCTCTTTGAGATAGATGAAATACTGGTTCAGACTGAGAGGCTGGGGGAGTCAGTGGACATGGCATAAACCTGAGCTTCCCTTTTGTTGTGAGAGAAAAAGGTTTTAATCCAATGAGAAGGTCAAATGGCTCTGAGATAATTTGGCTAATTTCCTTATTGCACATCATCCTGGATCCATATTGCACTTCTGCAATTTGAAAGAATAAACCCCATTCTGTGTACTTTTAAGGGTTTAATTTAAAAGAAAAAGCAAGCAAATATTAAGAATAAACGAAAATGTCACAAGGCAAAAACTACAATAAATGCACTAACTTAATTAAGAAAGAAACAAATTAAAGTCCCAAGTAAAATTTAATCAATTAATCAAGAGGTTAACAATGATGCCGTCTAAGATCATCAATTTATCAAAACGTCAAATTAATATAGCACATAATCAAATCATGAGGCTGAACCAGGAAAGAACTGTCTTTCATTAGCTCTGCATCAGAGACTGAAAGAGGTAACGGTTTTGCTTTAATTTGAAACCCTCCGGCTAAGCCGTCCTCTCTGTAGTGAAATATGTTTAGCTGACGTAGGACATACCTGTTTATTTTGGTTCTAGACTCTTACCAAGAGAAGATTGCACCAGCAGTAAACTCAGCTAAACAAGGGAAGCACAGAGACCAATCTTTTCCTTTAATCAAAACATCAATCCTATTACACATTTTCTCCTACAAATGTCAATCTTAGGTGAGACTGGAGAATTGGAATTCATATGCAAACTAGATACCTTCAGACTGGGTTTGAATAGAGATCTTGAATGGCTAAGTCATTACAAAAGGTGATTTCCCCTCAATTACTCTTCTCAGCTCTTGCTTACAGCTCTTGTCTCCTTACACACCATTTGAATCAAAACAGTATGTTTATTTTGTAGAGATAAGCTAGCAGTCTGTCCCTCTGGATCTGTTCGAATTAACATTGTGACTCACTCTTCTCTGGATACATTCACAGCTAACATGCTATATTTTCTATTTCACTCATCTGATGAAGTGGAATTGGGTCCACAACACCTCATGCACTATATGAATTTGTTAGCCACTAAAAGTCTCCCATGACTCGTTTGTTTACTGAAATAAATTAACAGGACAACCCCTCTGGAACTTAAGGTATCTCTTATTCTACTTGTCTTATCCTCATACCCCCATGGGACATTCAAGTAACAAGTGATTTCAGAAGAGAGGTAGTGCTTACCACTTTGTAATAGGCACTCAGAACAACATTTCGTTAAACAAGAAAATACTTTACAAGACTAAGTTCCAAAGGGGTAGCCGTGTTAGTCTAGTTCAGCAAAACATACAAGGAGTCCCATGGCACTTAAAGACTAACAAATTTATTTATCGCATGAGCATTTGTGCGAGTTTCTCCGACAAAAGCTCAGCGATAAATAAATTTGTTAGTCTTTAAATGCCACAGGACTCCTTGCTTATTTTACTAGACTAGGGGCTTATCTTCACTGATGGCAGCAAATTAGCTGCCCTTTGACTCAATGTAGTTGACATGCTGGACTGTGATGTATTAAGGCCAGCTGGTAGGTACAGAGTAGAAGAAGAGAGGTATATAACCCCAGGATGTTGAAGGCTGCGTATTCTAGCAATTAACCAGGGTTACTGTAGGGTAAATGGGAGCACCTGAGTGCAGCTGAGAAGCAGCCAGGTGCATAATAAAAGTCTCCCTGCCCCAAACAGAGGCTGCACAAACTGAAGAAGGAGCAAGAGGACAGTGCTGTGGAACATACAGAAGATATCTGAGAGAGTAGATGGACAGACAGAGGTTGAGACAGAGGGCAGAGAAAGGAAACCCTACAGAAGGGGACACTGGGTGCAAAAGCCCTAAAGGGGAAGAGGAGAGGGGGAAACAGCCCAGAGGAAAAGGGTTGCAGAACTGAGACTCAGTCAGCAGCACATATTTGCATATCTTAGAGCCCCTGGGCTAGAACCTGGAGTAGAGGGTGGACCCAGGTCCTAAATCCTCTCCCCACTCCAGGAGCAATGCCATTGGAGGCACCCCAAGGGTAAAAAACAAAGGAGGACTGGGGCCACCCTGACCCACTAGCCAGCAAAGCATGAGACCCACCACTGAAAGGTACTAGTAATTTGCCACAGAACATGAAGAAATCAAAGGGGGATTGTCGGGGGATAGGCCATCCCTAGCACCCCCTCATGGGGAAGCAGGGGGAAGGATATCAGGGAGGGTGCCCCACAAGTCTCTAATCACACGGTTCCTGTACAGACACAGCCCTGCATTCAGGGCAAACTGGTCTGGTAGCACGGCCTAACCACCACAGTCAGTACACACAAAGTCTACGAGCAGCCTTGGACGACGGCAGTGTGGCCTAACCACCACAGTCAGTACACACAAAGTCTATGAGCAGCCTGTGGACGAGGGCAGCGCGGCCTAACCACCACAGTCAGTACACAGACTCTATGAGCAGTACGCAGTGCCCAGGTAGGGGGGCTCGGGCCCTCCCACTCCACTGAGCCCCAGCCCAGGGCCCTACGGGTGCAGGGGGTACAGCACCCAGTCAGCGGGGATCCAAACTGAAACATGCTGACTCTTCTTCTAGACACCCCAATGCACCCTGCTTTAAGGCCCCCTTGGCTGCTTCCTAGCTGGGGCAGGGTGAAGATCTGGTCCGGTGTCAAAGAGAGACTGCCTCTTTCCTGGGCCCACAGTTGTTGGCTTCTGTGCAGGTCCTGGGTGTCAGTCACAGGCTCTCTTCTTGAATAACTGCTCCGGAGGGTTCACTCTGCTCTCCGCATCTCCTCTGGAATGGGGCTCACCTAATGCAGGAGCAGGAGCCTCCACCAGACGTCCTTCCCCTCCGCTGGCCAGCCCCAACTGAGCTGTGCTGCTCCCTCTTATACTGGGGCAGCAGCCTGAGCATGCCCAGCAGGGCTTAAGGGGCGGAGTTTCCACCACCCACAGGGCTGGCTGGGCTACTGCAGTGCAGGGTGAGTCAGCCCCGTCACAGGGATACACAAGTTATTCTAAGCAATTTGTGTATCTCCCTTTGACTGCTGCTGAAAACAGCAGGCAGTGTAAACCTGTCCTACGCACCAGATTTAGGGTTTGGGGTTTAAGGAATCACTACTGGTCCTATTTACCAAAGAGATACGCCAGTGCACTCACTCTACATATTCACACCCTAACAGAAGAAGAAAGAAGGCTTTCCTTAAGATAAAGTATCTGAACATCTTTTGCTTTGTGGTTTTAGGATTTTTGACTATGTGGCTGCAGCTATTGGAGTCTGGCTAAAGAGTAGATTGGTCAGAGCACTTGTTACCAGCAAAGGTCTTTCACATGGTAACAGAGCAGTCAGGCTAGTATTAAGAACAATTAGTGTTCTCTTCTTATTCTCTTTGGCAGCCAGTCCAAGGGAATTAAGAAAGTTGCACTTCTTAGATTGTTATGCACCAAGAAAGCAAACCACTCTTCCACATGATCTTTGCCATTCTAAAGAATGATTCCCATTTATTTTACCTTAAGTACCAACTTCAGAGCTTTTCAGAGACATATCCTCTGGGTTCAGTCAATGTAGTTTAATACTCACCGTGGCCAGTTTCAATTTTAAGGTCATTATGGAAAGTCTTGGTCAGGATGTTTGTGGGCTGAAAAGATTCACTTTTGCAATTGCAAAGCATCTTTTCTCTCAAAACACAAAAACAGGATTAAACAGGGTCCCCTCAGGGTATGTCTACACTTCAAGCTGGGGGTATGAGTCCCTGCTTGAGGAGACATACTCATGCTCTATCAATTTAAGTGGCTACAAGGGGTGGGCAATAATCAGCAGATGGCCAGCGACAGTGGCAGAGAGCCAGCCTGGGGCTGGGGGTGGAGAACAGGTGGGGGGGCTGGGAGAGGGACCGGAGGGCAGTCTTGGGTGATGAAGCTGATGGGGGCAAGAGCCGATGGAGGGGACTGGCACATGGGGGAAGAAACAGGATGTAGCTTGTTAGGAGAGGCAGTGAGGTAGGTTGATATAGGGGTTGCTGTGGGAGAGAGATGACCTGAGGAATGGAAGAGCCAGGAACAATGGAAAGCCAGCCGGGGTGGGGGGTCGAAGGGGGCAATGCAGTGCTGGCCCTGGCCCCGGCCCCAGGAGCCATAGTGCTAGTGCTGACCCCATCCCCAGCACGGTGCAGCACCGCCTGGGATGGGGGCGCAAAAGTGAAACAGCAGGAGTGCCAGCCCCAGTGCCAGAGCACCACAGCACTGACCAGGTGGGTGGAGAGGGGGCAGTGCAGCACTGGCCCTGGCTCCAAAACAGTGATGTACGAGCTGGGCAGGCAGAAGGGGGTGGTGCGGTGGCAACACCAGCCCCGGCGCTGAAGCAGTGCAGCATCAGCTGGGTAGAGACCAGGGGCGTCACTGGCACTGGGCACCGGGGCACGTGCCCCGAATCCCGGCGCTGGTGCCCTGGGTCTGGCAGCCCCTCCCGGTCTCCAGCCTGATCGAGCTGGAGATCCGGGGCCCAGCTGCCCGTGGCCGCAGCAGCCCCATCCCCAGTGGGGGATCTGGGGCCCAACCGCCAGCAACCGCGTCCAGCCCCGGCCCCGGTTGGGGATGCGGGCTGCAGCGGCTCCAGCCCTGCCCCGGCCAGGGGGCGTGGCCTGCGGCTGTGCCCCAGATCCCTTCCTAGGGCAGCGATGCCCCTGGTGGAGACGAAAGGTTGGGGGGCGGGGAGAGCAGCTGCATAGACCAGGTTCAATGTGCCAGACAGAGGTGTCAGGCAGGCCGGATCTGACCCACAAGCTATATTTTGCCCACCCCTAGGCTAGCCCCTCTCACCATACACCCTGCTGGAGTTACACTTTTTTTAGCATACTAGCTTCATTAGGAGCTAGCAGGAAGATCTCTTCTCAGTCTGGGAATCACATCCCTGGCTTTGAGTGTAGATAAGCCCACAGAGGAGGTTGCTGCCCCAGCCTTCCATTTAGAGTGAACAGGCATGAGGTCCTGTTTTAGCAGCAACTTCTTGTTAGAGACCGAATCCATTTCTAAAAAATAGGTAATGGCCTTCTGTCATGGGATGCACATCTCTGTACCCTGGGTTATGATCTGTATGATTTTTCTGTTCACTTATAGACTGGGATTGTATGTTTTTATGCCAATTAAACCATACAAAGTTTCTTTATGGAGGCTCATAACCTATTGTACATTGTTACCATAGTATCGGGTTTCCTGCAGCATCACACATGTGCACAGATGTGTAACGTTTTTTCCATAGCTCAAGAGGGTGGGAGACAGACAGACAGAACTCTCTCCCAGCAGCATGGTAAACAACCAAAGCAGCAAGCCAGCAAGTACCTGGAGGAGGCAAGAAAGATGCTGAGGTCCCTGGCTCAGACAAGACAAAGAGATCACCTCTTCCTAGAATGGGAAGGGTCAAGGGGTTTTGGAAACAGAGAGAAACAATTGGAAGAATTTGGGGCTTTTTGCCTGGGACTTTATGTCTTGAAACAACCTCAAGCAAGATCTGGGCCCTGCCTGACCTCTGGCAGAGACTGGTTGTACAAACATCTGACATACACAAACATCTTGAGCCTAAACTTGGGCTATGAGGTCAGCTTAGGTAGAGATATTAGGGTCGTATGCATTTTACCTTTTATTTCCTTGTGATTACTCTTGAGTCATTTACATTGTGATTCTGCTTTGATTGGCCATATTCTCATTTAGAATTGCAATCTGATCAATAAACTAGTAGTAGTTCTATCTGCAGCTGTGTGGTCTTTAGAAGGTGTGAATGAATAAGGCTGGGCACAATCCATTTCTTTGTTAAATGGACAGACGTGAGTGCATGGTGATTGGGAGTGGGTTCCAATCGCTGTAAGACAGTGACTCCCACTGTGGTATTTGAGGCTGGCGATGCTTGCTTGGGGACCGTCCCTCGAGTAGCCAGAGGGCATATACCCTGTGCTTGGGACCGATGGCATGTGAGAGCCTGGAGTGGACTGACTCAGGAGTGAGTGTTTGCATGGCAAAGCAGGGTGAATTGGGGTTCAGGAGTGGGAACTAGGGAGTCACAGTGACACACCAAACCAGATCTGGGGAGCAGCCTGGCACATCTTCTCAGATACATACTCTTCCATGCCATCTTCTGATTAGGCTTGAGCAATTGCCACATCCTTGCTACAAGCAAGAGAATTAAGGAAGTAATTATGGGGCTTCACTGAGGTACAAATTCATAAATTATAGTCAGTAAACCTTATCCTAGAAGTCAAGAGCTAGTTATCAATATAAATTCCATTTAATATTAACCAGTTAAAATTTTGCATCAGGCCCAACTATCTGGGTTCTCTCTCTTTTATGGTGAACCTAACATAAATCCCAGACTCCATTGCTGGGTGCTTTGAATCTTAACTGCTGTCTAAACAACTTCATCAGAGGACTTTGCAAAACAAAACAACCATTTAACTTTTAAATCACCGCTTCACTGCTTGCAGAATTACTTTAAACCCAGATTACAGCGAAAGAATCTTGCCTTACATTAACAGGGCCATAACTAGGCTTGGGCAAACGAGGCAATGCCCCAGGTGTGGAATTTTAGAGGGTGCAGAGGACAGATCTGGCTCCTGGCAGTGGTTGGTGATAGATCCGGATCCATCCCCCAGCTGCCAGGAGGCGCTGGATCCATCCCCTGCACTCTTTAAAATCCTCACCTGGGCCATCTGGAGCTGCTGGGGCTCGCTGCCAGATGCTGCCGCCACAGCAGACTGGGGGAATCAGATCTGTCCACAGCCACCACTGGAGGCAGTGGGAAGCTTCCACCACCACCGGCAGGCTGGGGGATCCCGCTCCATCCCCAGCCACCACTGCTTTGCTGGAGACAGATCTGGTTCCTCCCAGTCTGCCAGCGGCAGCTTCCTGCTGCCTCCAGTGATGGCAAGGGATGGGATCTAGATCCCCCATCTGCTGGCAGTGGCGGAAGCTGCCTGCTACCTCTGGTGGTGGCTGGGAAGTTTTGCCACCACTGGCAGGCTGGGGGATCCTGATCCATCCCCAGCTGATGGCCAGCTGGGGGTATCCGGATCCTTCCCAGATCAGGGCCAGTGGGGATGCACATCTGGGGGTGCTTGCCTCAAGCACCAAAACTTCTCATTACAGCCTTGCACATTAAATTATCTACTAGAAAACCTCAGAGGTTACAAACCTCTGGTAAAGGCAATGTAAAATATTTCAGAAGGGCACTGCCTGAGAGTTGGATATTTAGGGGATGTCAAGAGAGTTTTCATGTTAATTTATCTGAAAGAGTTATTACTCTTAGGAGCTAAGAATTGCAGATGTCTTTCCTAAAATAATCTAAGCTGGTTAAATAAAACTCCACTTTTTACTGATTATAAATTGCTAAAGGCCTAAAAGTCTGGAATGAGCTAATTCTTGTATAACAAGTGTATTAATCTTGTGAAAACCAAAAACGATAAATATTTTCTTTTTATTTAATTCACTAAGGACAATTGGAAATAGTGGTTTTCTTGCATAATAATTACATAGTTAATTTATAGAATGAATATTAATACACTGGTAAGATATAAAGGAACTGTTCACAGTAAGTCAGGTTTTTTTCTAGAGCAACCAAGGATTTGTTTGCTAATGTAAATAATCCTGCAGAACCACTAAAACATTCTTTCACACTTAATTTTGTTATGAAGAGTATGGCTCTGACCTGTGCCATTTTATACCACATAAGCAGAGAGAGGGCACAGAGTCCACTTTGGGCCCCTAAAAATAGCAGGCCCCCGAACAGTGTTCCACCACGTTCCGGGAGGGCAGAGAGCTGCCCAGGCCTGGGCTGAGGCTCCGGCCTGAGGCTGCTCTGACTGAGCATGGCCTCAGACCAGAGCCTGCTCTGAGCATACTCAGAGCCTCTGAGCATGCTCAGTCAGAGCAGCCTCAGGCCAGAGCTTCAGCCCAGGCTGGGGATGCTCCAGTAACATGGTGGCCAGGTAAGGGGGCCTTGGGGGAAAGCGAGCCGGCCCAGCGGGGAATGGGTGTGGAGGAGGGGGGTCAGCCCAGGGCAAGGGGGGAGACTGCATTGCATGGTGGGGGGGGGGTTGGGGGACCAGTGGTGAGACAGGGGCCAGGCGCAGTAGCTTGGGTGGTGGGTAGGCATGTGGGAGGCAATAACTGGGGTTGAGGGTAGGTGTGTGGGGAGCAGCAGCTGGGTTGGGGGGCAGGCATTTTGGGAGCAGGAGCTGGGGTGTCTGAAGGGGCCCCACACTATTGCAAGGGGGGGGCAGACTGGCATGAGGGGGGCCCACCAATTTAGGAGGATTCTGGGGCCTGCCAAATTATACTTTAACCCCTGCATATAAATACCCTCCCAAAGAAAAGAGAATAAAAGTAACTAAAAGCCTTTAAAACAAGCAAACAAGTTCAAAGCATCTGACAAAGTGTGATTTTTCTCCCACAAAAGCTCATGCAAAAAATAAATTTGTTAGTCTTTAAGTGCCACAGGATTCCTTGTTTGTTTTACTGAACTAGACTAACATGGCTACCCCTTTGGATAAAAGCCTTTACCTAATCCTGCTTGAGAAGCACTGTGTTTCTTGGTTGCAGCTGATGATCAAGCTCTTTATGTTTAAATTTAGCAGCAGAATAAATCAAATCAAATCAAATAAGTTGCACCTAAGAAAAATGAAGTCTGTTATGGATAGGTAGTGATAATGCAAACTTCACCTCTATTAGCTTCAGTAAGTTTGGAAGTTATCCAGATGGTTACCAAGTGGCAGTGCTCAAATGGGCAACAGCTTTTACAACTTGGATGCAACAGAAAACAAACTGGCTCCATCCTTTCAATCTTCTTCACAAAGGCAGAAGGCTCTACCGACATGGAGCCAGGAGTTAAAGTACATGGGAACAACTAGGAACACCCATAAATCTGACGTGCCAGACTTCCAGCACCCAGATTCCAGAATCTAGAAAAATCGGGCTGAACACTCCACAGTCCCCCCACCAGGTTCGCCCGGTCGGCGAGCTGCTGTCCACAGCTCAGCAGGGGTGTGTGGCTACCCCTCTAGGGGCTGGCTCCTCTCTGTGGGCTGGAGGCTGTGGGCAGCCACGACATCCTGCCACAGTTTTGTGGGGCTCCTCCCCCCCGAAGGCTCATGTGCCACCAAGTGGACTAGTCACAGGCAACTGCAGAGGGTGGCTCTGGGTCTTACCTCTCCTCTGTCCTCCCAAGCTCCCCAGCCTTTCCTTCTTTCCTACCCCATCCCTGATACACTCCCCTGCCTTGCCTACCACTCCACAGTTTCTATGCCTAATCTAGCCAAAATTTGCTCACTGGACCTCAAATGAGAAAAGAATTAGAATGTGGCCCCCCTCCCAAAAAGTTTGCACACCCCTGAGATAAAGGGTTAGGAGCCTGATTTTTTTTCCATTTCTGGGTTTGTAATTTATAACTGCTCATGGTCTAGAATGATGGTTAAGCACATGACATCACTGATGTTTATTTCATTATGTGGACCTCCATTTGCATTGTGGGAACCTTTAAAGTATACCAAATCATGGTTATTTTTAAACCAGAGATCAGCAACTAACACTCAGGGTCTCTCAAGAAAGACTGGCCTTCAAGATGAAGGTGCAGCTATGAAATTAGTATGGCAGACAATGGAAAAATATCTGATTTTATAAATGGTTGTTGTTGAGATAAGCTTTAACCAAACATGTATTTATGTTGACATTAATGAGAGTTTGTGTATCTGTGTTTTACTGCAAGCAACAAATGCAGTTTCATGCATTTGTTTGTCTTGATTGTTTCTGCTTATGCCTTGCATTGTGTTCAATCAATCACATATCACATTTTATTTAATTATCAAGTTGTTAATCACAATACTTAGTGTGTTATACAGTGTTTCCTAGTTGGTGACAATAATTGCTATAGACATAAACACCATATAAGATTATAAATATTTTTATGGAGCGATAACCAATGCATGTGGTCTAAGAAGGGGTTGAAAATGCCTACCTGGACTGGGGCCCAGAAATGCATGAAGGGGACCCAGACAATACAGGAAGGGGGCCCAGAGATTAGGAAGGTTCCAGGGCCCACTGAATTATACTATAACCACGGCATGGAGCACAACACATGCTCAGAGCCTGAGGAAGGATAACAGTGAAGAAAAAAAAAGAGAGTGAAAGTTGCTTTGATTTCCTTTACAGAACTGTTACAGAATGCTGTCCGAAGCAAGAATCTTACGCAAACCTTTATCTCTTTGGTGCACCTGAATTCATTTACACAGCACCCCTATCTCTGCATTGGTTTGGGATTAGATTTGAAATGGAAAAATGCTTATAGTGCAAGAACTGATACTGATACTTTCCAGAGGCATAAAGTTGGCATCTGCTGGTCAAAACTAGTTGAATCCTATTAACTGAATAATTTATTTAAAAACGTCATGTTTTTAAATAAATTATTCAATTAATACTTTCCCATTGTTTGCCCAATTTGCAGAAATAATTTATCCTTAGTTGTGAATATACAGGTTTTCATAGTTTTTCAACAGCCAGATCATTATTTTTCCAGCTCTATGACTGAGTCAATCTTCATCTAATCCCTGAAGCTGGGAAATAAATAATATTCCTCTCCCACCTTATTCCTTACAGTTTTGCATGTTACATTAAGGAGAATCCATGAGAGGTAATTTGAATTTGTGTATTAGAAATGCAGGGAAAACAGAAGTTTGATTTTTAAAATACGCATTGCATTTTAAAGATGAGCAAATGTCAAAGTTGCCACCACCTTTAGAAACAGGTATGAAGAGGTTAGCATGATGGTATTTGCATTAGGGATGGGCCAAAACTTTCTTCAGAAATAAGTCACTTCCCCAGGGCTGACTCAAGGCTGCCTGCCCCTTGAGCCCCCCCAGAGCAGAATCAGGGATTCTGGGACCCTGGCTAGTGCTGCAAACGGGGTTGGAAGGGCCCCAGTCGGTGGTGCTGCTAGCTGGGGGAGGGAACGGGGGGTATATAGGCCAGTGTGGCTATGGAAGGCTGCAGGCCATGCTGCTGAGGGGGTGTGCTGTTAGGGGGTGGTTTCAGGGGGACTGCAGGAGAGGCAGAGGACAGCATGACTGCAGGGGACCACAGGGCATGCTGCTGGGGGGCGCTACAGGGGGGGTCTGAGCTGTTGGGAGGTGCAGAGGCCAGGGCTGCCAGGGGGGCCACTGGCTGGCACAAGCTGGCACTGCTGCTGGAGGTTAGGGAGGGATGGGCCAGAGGCCAAAGTACTAGTTTTGCCCTGCACCCAGGCTGCCTAGTTGAAGGTGAGTTGGCCAAGGCAGGGGTGGGGCACGGCAGGTTGAATGTGAGCTGCAGTAACCACCATTCGGGCCAGTTGGGCTGGATTTTTGGGGGACTGGGGCACCCTCCTTTAGGCTGGGGACAGGGACTCCAGTCTCCAAAGCCCCTGCCTTAATCCAGCCCTACTCTTCCCAGAAAGCTGTCCCCCACTAAAACCAGACTGGATGGCACATTTGGATCAATGGGACTCACTGGGTCACTGGTTCTCAATTTGTGGCCTATAACTGCATGAGCTAATGCATCAACCTAGAGAAGAAGGCTTTAAAGTGGGAATAAATAAAGATGGCCTTGACAGAGGGCTGGAATTGTGGGAGGGAAGAGGAGGTAGAACGATCATTTACAGTAGGATCACAGGAGAAACAAGATGGAATACCATGGGGGAATCTGCCTGACATCCTTGTGAGCTGGCACAGAAAGTGTGTCTAGCATAAAATTGTTGCGAATAGTGCATCCGTTATCCCTGGCTGCTACCTCAGCACCACAGATAGCTGATGCAAGTTAGAGTGACTTTTAGGCTACTTTAACTTGAGTTGCAGAACCAAATAAGAGAAAACCAATGTTGATATGAGGGTATTAATTTACACTCACTCCTTCCTCCTCCCTCCTCATCTATACTCCCACTACTGACTTAGCATCAAATTCGGTGCACCTCATGGTGCAGTTCTTCCTTCATCCAAGCTTCAATGCCATGCACTATATTGTTGATGATATATTAGCAGCATGAAAGCACAAGAAAAAGAAGCATGGACAACAGAGAAGTCATGCTAAAGCTATATGTGAACCCAGTTTTTTCAATTACTGTGGAAGATGCCCTCCAACAGCTGTCACAGTCCATTTGTGCAATGTTTCTCTGGCACTGTCAGACTAGGTGCTGCCCATACTACTCTCTCTGTTGTGTGGGAAGCAGCTACTATATTACAGAGTGAGACACCGGGCAATATGCCTCAAAGCTGTAAAGGTGCTTGGGTGCTGATAGGTTAATCATCCAAGGAGACTGTGAAAATGAGCACAGTGGCAAGACTGAGGCTGTATGATATTCAGTAGCCTTTTTAGAAACCTACAAAGAAACTTTGGACAGCACTGAAGAGATCATCTGAGAAGGCACCACACAGTGTGTGTCTCTCAAGATTTGTGCCCCTTCCCTGTAAGGAAAAAAGATAAATTTAACAAAATGAAAAGTCCATTTCTGTGACAAAGGCCTAGGAGTAAATGTAATGCTCTTCCTGCCCTTGTAGGAACAAAGTGAATGTTTTCCCAACATTTGATTTCAATATAATTATAACACATGATTAATTAAACTGTAGTTCTGATGCAATCAGAAGCTGTTGGAACTAGAGCTGTGTGAAAATCTTTTTGTGGTTCAGACATCTTTCTTCTTCAGTTACCTTTGAACCTTTGAATTTTAGTCTTAGTATCTGATTCAAATGAACCATAAAGAAACACAAGTTTATAAAAGATGAATCTGACCCTTAATACCTGCCAGTAGAACACTGAGAATCTTCAAACAGAATGGTTGAAAAAATGAAAATAAATTTATATTAATTAGGTTTAGCATAATTATTTTTTGTACTTTTGGTGAATATTGTTGATATATTATTTTTAAACATTTTTTAAATTGGTATTAATTTAAAAGTTCACAGTTGTATGAAATTATGGGTTTTAAGCATTCCCCCCCATTTTAATCAACTTAAGTTTTCACAGTTGCAGAAAATTATTTAGATGCCAAATAATTATTAAATGACTGCTGACACAGAGTCAAGAAGTTAAAAGATTTAGAAGAAATTAAACTGAAACTTGTCAACATTACATGTCAAAATGCACAAAGCAAATTATCATTAAATCAACCAATCCTATGAAAGTTTTTACTACTCATTCATTATTCCATTTGTAACAAGGTTAATTCAAAAGCCTAACTACATTTTGACTCTAATAAGGTTTCAAGCATCATTTTTCTTACTTTGCCTATCTGTAAATTTCTGTTATCATCAACCAGAATTTTTTGTCAGTTTGTGTGTATAGTGAAATCAATGTTTACCAATAAAAAAAAACTCATCTTTACAAGCCGCACAATAATCGCATTTAAAATTTCCTCCCCTTTCTGTCCATCCAGCTATTAAAATTTTAAAAATTTTAACCAATTCTGGTTTCAAATGAATTCTCTGCTCAGCTAAGTAAACAACATTTACATTGTCTCTCGGACACACCAAAACTCAGTTAGAGATCAAAATCTATGTCTACGTCTACTTTTTTAAGTTCGGACCTGCTAGTCCAAACTAAAAAAGTCTGAAGTTAGTCTGAGCTAGAGGTTTTTTAGTTCGAACTAGGATGTGTGGTAGTTCGAACTCTTCTAGTTCAAACTAAGCCATTATTTTGAGTCTTGCATGCATGTAGTTCGAACTAAAGCTTGAACTAAGCTGGCTAGTCCAGACTAAGAAAGGGGGTCTTACTAACTCCAGACTAAGCTTTGGCTAGCCCAGACTAATTTTGCAGTGTAGACATAGACAGAGTGTCCAGCCATTGCTGTACTGCTGAAGGGGAGGAAATGCGGCTGCATAAAGTGCAATTCCCTGTCCAAACTAGTGAGGTAGTACATAGCAATTTCCTACTGTATTAAATCCATCTGCATCAGCTCTCCTGCTAGCTAATCCACTAGAGATGGGTGTCTGACAGGACTTCCCAATATCCATTCTCTTTCCACTAATTTCCAGCCCACCAGGTAGCACGTAAATGGGTACATAGTGCCTTTCAACGCCCACATATTGATTGATGCTCAAAGCCCAATAGCTCAGATAGGGGCATAATTCCTTTTGTGATCCTGTAGAGGACATATAATGGGTTATAGTCTACTCTTAAGTGACAAACTACTTATTCAGACACATTTCAATATTCCCAGTTAAAATAAAAATGTTAACAATTAAAAATGTTTCAGAAAGACACTTTCTAAAACCATAATGCCAGTCACAGTGCATGCACATCATGAATAAACAAGGGAGACAATTATGTCAACATTATATAGCAGAGGTGGCCAAACTGTGGCTCGGGAGCCGCATGTGGCTCTTGAATGAAAAAGTGTGGCTCATGGAAGAACATCAGCCAATCAATTTAGTAGGTAAAGTATATGGCTGTATGTCTCAGTGTGGCTCTTGAAGGTTTAATAATCAGCTTGTGTGGCTCCTGAGTTCCATAAATTTGGCCACCCTTGTAATATATATAATTCTGTTACCTTGCTTTGAACTGTGCATAGAAGCAATGAAAACAAGTTTACAAACTCTCAGAACTAAATGGCATATAAAATGTATTTTAAACCAGATGGGTCTAGCATAAATGTAAAGCAATGCAAATGTTTTCACAGTCAAAACCAGTACAAGACTGCAAAGTCCTCAAGTCTGTATTTGGGTGACTAGTCCTGACTGCCACCTGTGTCACAATGTCCACACTGCTGTTCTCAGCATGGTAGCTTGAGCTGTGCAAACACATGTCTATCTACCTGGGCTGGGAGGCATACTCCCAGCTTCAATACTGCCATACCCTTCGAGTTCAGAGCATGACCTTAGCCCTGCTGAGCTTTGTTCTTAACAGAGGAAGGGCATGGAGTTCAAAGAAGAAGTGTAAAGTTATTTCACACTTTTTTTTAATCTGTAAGGTATTTCTTCCTTAAGCATGGGAATAAAATAAGTGTAAACACTAGCTTGAAACATTGGTCAGAAGAAATATTAATTTTTTGGCATCAAGCTTCTCTCATATGTTTTTATACTACTTTCACCCCATTGACTTGTGTGTAGTTATTCCTTACCTACATCCATTTAACTAAGAACAGAATCAGGTTCAAAGTAGTTGGGAATACTTGTTTCCCCTCCATTAGGCACCTAAATCCAAGCAGCTTGTTTTTTTTGTTATTTTAAAGCACTGAGCACCATTCATTTCACTGAAAGCTGTGGATCCTCAGCACCTTTGAAAATCAGGTCATGTGTTTAGATACCTAAATATAGCTTCTGATGCCAAAGTTTAGACATTCATGTGGACATAGTTTGTCTTAGAACTAGTGGATGTGCCAAGAAAATATTGCATTTCAGCAGACAAAACTGAGGTCTTTTATTGTCTTATATTGTTACATCATCATCATGGCGCATCTGCAGTCTTAAATCAATAAAAATAGTCATTTTAAAACCAACAATATAATGCAGAATAATATAATTATCTGAAATTAAATTAAAACAATTGAAACTAGTGCTAATTACAGAAATTGAAAAAAAAAGTTGTATGGGGCAAGAGAATGCTTATGTCTCATCACTGAAGTCTGCAGCAATTTGTTTGTGTGAAATGTAAAACTATTATCATCAACCCTCATCCAAGCCAGTAGCAACAAAATCTCTTATGTCTATAGTTCCTTGAATTTATAGCATTTTTCTCTCCAATGAATAGTAGCACAACATTAAGCACACTACGACTTTCACTGCAGTCAACATATAAACAGTACAACTAGTCTGATACCTTTTATTACAAATACCTATAGGTCAAATGAAATCTTCCAAACCAATCTGGTCTTCAGCTACAAAATGGTGATGACACACAGTGGTGTCTAATGATGACAGCTTTCATTTGAAAATAAAATAGCCTGCAACGTAAATCTATATCTCTAGATGTAAAGAAATAGCTTGCCTTGGATTTTATAACAGTTCTGAAGGGGTTCATTTGTGTGCTTTACTATGCAAATTAGCACAGACTAGTTATTTGAATTATTAGGAGAAATACATTGTCCTTTCAAGCCCAGAAGTTGGTGAATTATAGCATTTTTGAAAGAAGCATTTTAAAATTTTTTAAATATTTTTAATTTAAAATTAATCAATCTTTGTAGGGCTAAAGAAGATTTTGTAATGAACAAGTAGTGGCGCCCACATCCTTCCCACCCCCATGAGTGATCTGACTGTGAACTGATGCTGGGCTTCATGCCCAAAGCACCAGCTGAAGCCAGTCTCCTGTGTGAACCGGCTGGGGCCTGATATAAGGTGCTTTACTGTTTTGCAAGGCTTGGCTGTGATGTGCTTCTTTTATATGTTCCTTCAAGCTACCTTGACCTTGGGCCTGAGCATATGAAGAGAAAAGGGCTTGATCACCCCACCTTCTCCTGAGATGCTATATGTTAGTATAGCCCCTGGGATTCTGTGGACCTTGCTGCAGGACCAAGGACCAGGCTGCCTCAGGAACCTAGGACCAAGGTGCCTCATGAAACTCCTCAGGGTCATCCACAGTTGTTGGGGTCCCTGGCTGCCAAAAGGACATAAGCTCTCACCAATTATTACTCTGCTTTGCTTGCCTAGGGTTATAGCTCACCCACCTTCGAAGCATCTGACAATGTGGGATTTTCTCCCACGAAACCTCATGCGAAAAATAAATCTGTTAGTCTTAAAATGCCAAAAGACTCCTTGTTGTTTTTTGCTGGACTAGACTAACATGGCTATCCCTTTGGAAAATAAAAATCATCCATCTTTTCAATGGTCTTTCACTGCATCTGTTGAATCCACAAGTGAACCCACCCCTTCGGGTACAGTTTGGGGAAACAATCTTGATTAGTTTCAAGTATTGCTCCATTAAAAACAATCCTTCTCTTTCTTTATTTCTATATGTGAAAGGCTGAATTCAAAGAGGATGTGTGTAACTAATGCATGTCTTCAGAGTTCAGCTGAGTATAGGTGAGTCTAAGTAGCCTGCAAATTCTGACAAAGACAATTCCAAGTATTCCCGGTTTCTACACATGGTTGCTAATTCCAACAAAGTATTTGGAGGATGGCAACGGAGTGGCATACCCATCGCTGCTATTACTTTTGAGGTAGGTATACTTTTTCCATAGGAAAATATCTCCAAATCTGTCAAGGTCTGAAGTCAGTAAATTCTAGGCATGGTGGGGCTTTGTGTGCACACTGGTGAATTATTTCTAAATGAACCCCAAGTTGAGATGGCAGCCCTTGCTCTCATTTTGAACATCTAACACAGCAGCACACCTCTACCTCCTAAAGAGCCTATCTTCCCCAACTCATTATCATATGAAGAATCCCTGGCAGCTTGCTACCTCCCATCAGGAATATCTGTGGTTTGTTGGGTAACCTCTGCCAGATAGGGGGTTGGACGACATGTGCTCCAGGCCTTCCAGTATCTATAAAGAGCATCTTGTTCCTCTTAATTCAATTCATTTATACCCATGCCTCCAATTCTGCCCCATTATAGGGGAAGGTGGCAATGGTCAGCAGTTAGAGGGTCTTTATATGTTTTTAAATAAAAGAAGTGAAAGCAAACAACAAGTTTACTAAGCAGCCAAAATACCAGCCTGAAAGAAAGAAAGAAATGTTTTGGTGAATGAGACAAATACTCTTTAGCTTTGAAATGTAGCATAATCATAAGTATTATGTTATGTCAGTGCTGTGGAATTTATTTTATTTCCTAATGATGAACTTGTGTTACGATATTTGAGTTGCATGTTTTTTGTATGGATATATTCAGTGTTATAGCCTTGCTGGTCACAGGATATTAGAGAAACAAGGTGGATGAGGTAATATCTTTTAGCAGATCAGCTTCTCTTGTTGAGAGAGAAAAGCTTTCAAGCTTATACAGAGCTCATCTTCAGGCCTTGATAGTTAGGTAACATTGGGATGCCAAAAAAAACCAAAGGAGTCATGTGGTACTTAAAGACTAACAGATTTATTTTTTGCATGAGCTTTCGTGGCAGAAAATCCCATTTCGTCAGATGCTTTGAAGATGGGTGGACTTACAGAATGGAATGAAAATAAATGCAAGAGAGGTCTAAAATATAGGATCAGGTCATACATTAACAGCAAATCAGAGCAGTTGTTAGGTTCAAACTATGGGAAGCCTGAAGTCAAATTACCTTTTGTAATGGGAAAAGAACCCCTAGTCTCAATTCAATCCTGCTTTCACATAATTTGATTTGCATATTAATTCAAGTTCAGCTGTTTCTCTTTGAAGTCTTGATGTCCCAGTCACATCTCTGATGACGGTCGTTAACAAATCATTTATCGAGTGATTAGAAAGATGGAAGAGCTCAGCAACTGGTTTTTTTGTTTTGTGATTTCTGATATCAGTTCAATGTTCATTTATTCTTTTGTGCAGGGATCATCCTATTTGTCCAATGTATAAGATGTTGGGGCATTTCTGGCACATGATGGCATAGATCACATTAGTAGATGGGCAGGTAAATGAGTCTTTGATGGAGTAGCAGAATTGATTAGGACCTATGATGGTATCTATTGTACAGATATGTGGGCAGACTTGGCAGCATGGTTTGTTGCAGGGGTGTGTCCCTGCTTTAATGTTTCTGGTTTTAGATCTGTAGTTGCTGGTGAGTATCTCTTTAAGATTGGGGGGCTGTCTGTAGGCAAGGAGAGGTCTGTCTCCCAAGGCTTGAGAGAGTGAGGGATCATCTTTTAGAATAGGCTGTAGGTCCTTAATGATCTGTTGCAGAGGTCTGACTTGAGGGTCGTATGTGGTGACTAGTGGTGTTCTGTTGTTTTCTTTCTTGGGCCTCTCCTCTAGTAGATGACTTCAGGGAACCCATCTAGCTCTGTCAATTTGTTTTCTTACTTCCCCAGGTGGGTACTGTAGTTTCAAGAATGCTTGATAGAGATCCTCAAGATGTCTGTCTCTGTCTGAGGGATCAGAGCAAATGCTGGTTATATCTTAGGGCTTGGCTGTAGATGATGGATCGTGTGGTGTGTTTAAGATGGAAGCTCAAGGGATGTAGGTAACTATACCGATCAGTAGGTTTTCAGTACAGGGTGGTGGTTATGCGTCTATCCCTGATTTGTACTGTAGTGTTGAGAAAGTGGATCTCCTGTGGGGAGTGTTCCAGGCTCAATTTGATGGTGGACTGGCAATTGTTGAAATCTCTGCGAAAATCTTCAAGAGAATCCCTGCCATGGGTCCAGATGATGAAGATTTCATCAATGTAGCGTAGATGAAGAAGTGTTTTGGGATGAGACTTCAGGAAACGTTGTTCTAAGTTGCCCATAAAGATGCTGGCATATTGTGGGGCCATGCGGGTGCCCACAGCAGTGCCACTGACTTGATCCTATGTTTTACACTCCCTTGCATTTATTTTCATTCCATTCTGTAAGTTCACCCATCTTCATAGCATCTGATGAAGTGGGATTTTCTGCCATGAAAGCTCATGCAAAAAATAAATCTGTTAGTCTTTAAGTGCCACACAACTCTTTGGGTTTTTTTGCTGGACTAGACTAACACGGCTACCCCTTTGAACATTGGGATGAACTGGCTAGGAAGGCCAAGACTGACAAATGTAGATACAATGGAATGTGGTTTTGTATTTTCCAAGGAAAGGTATTTTTCATACTTCTCTTCCAATAGAATATCGCCTAGATGTCTTTATCTTCCCAATATCCTTTTGATTTTATTATGGAATAAATTAAAAGTGATCTTTATCAGGTTCAAGATGCAGAACTGACACCACACTGACAGATCATTTACAGTGGGTTGGTTTGTTTGTTTGTTTTTTGGTCTTGTCATCCTGACAATTTCACAAGAGCTGTTTCCAGACCAGGGTTTTGCTATATACAAAAAAGATGTATTAATTTCTCCACAACCATCATGGCATATACCTGTTCACAGATAATTAGACTATTGCTTGTTTTGTGTACTATAAAGCCTTTAAGACATATTTGTGAAGTAACATGTATTTTAAAAATTCTGAAAACTACTTTATTGAGCACATAGAGTGCTACAGCAAATTTTATAATCAAAGCTGAGTGGACACGAGCATTAATCAATCAGGTTCAATCAATCAAATCATAGGGCTGGAAGGGACCTCATGAGATCATCGAGTCTAACCCCCTGGGAATCAAACCCAGGACGTTCTGCATGTTAAGCAGAGGCGCTAGCCAATACACTATTTGCAGGTTAGGCTGAAATGAACCAAAATAGGCTTTGTAAAATGGCATTACAATTATTTGAATGTTATCAGAATAGAATTAAAGCACTATAAGTATATTACTTAAGTTTCAGTTAAATTAGAAGTATTACTTTCAACTTTGTTCAGTAATGAGCAGAGCACACGTGCAGATAGTTTTCCATTAAAACTGCAATGCTAATTAAACTAATTACATATATGAGGCAGACAAATTGCTGGACCCTCACAGTGAAGAGAGCCTCACATCATTCAACAGGGCAATGATTTTATGCATAAAATAATAGAGGGAAAATATGTAAACAGAATGTAGTAATCCATTAGCAAAAGTTAGTTTCTTGCTTTACTTTTATACAATACTGCTTCTCATGTCAGTAGACCATCTTTCAGTTGTGTAGCAAGTTTATATAAATGTTGCAGCGGAAGTAGTAGAATTCTTAAATATTTGTATTGATTTAGTTTCAGTTTTCATATGTTGAGATTGCTGATGACTTGTGCCTTAGTCAAGAAAAATGTCATATCTTTCAGTAAATAGAGAATGTATACATTATGTTGTTGTACAGCAGGCACACTGAAAAAATACAATATCACCAAAGGCTTTACACTTGTAATCAAACAGGCTAATAGATATGCTTGGCAGAGGTCTATTAATATTTATGTAGCAAGCAGAAAACTTATAGGAATATATTTTCATTTGTTATTCATTCAGACACAATGCTACATGCTGTTTACTATGGCTGAATGTCACTATCATTGAATACACTAAGAGAATGAGTCTGTATCACACCATAGTAACTATTTACAAATACATTTCCAGTGGTCCTTCACATATTAGAATAAAAAAATGTGCAAGAACAGTCATTTGTGCGTAATAGCATTGAAATTATACTCTTGGATAGATGCATTTACCACAATCCAATTCACTTACAATATTGTGATGGTTGCAGTGTGCATGGAAATTAGGTC
The DNA here is from genome assembly GCA_007922195.1 of Podocnemis expansa. Lineage (NCBI taxonomy): Eukaryota > Metazoa > Chordata > Testudines > Podocnemididae > Podocnemis > Podocnemis expansa. The sequence goes on along the minus strand of ML681981.1, from coordinate 6,593,317 downwards.
CACTGTACAGTAGCTACCTTAGTTACAATGTACATTACATATTTTCCCCACTGCTTTGTCAGAGTCAGGATGCCAGCAATGTGCAGCTTCTGAAGTCAAACTACTATACTAATTTGCTATGTGTGTGTATGTGAGATGTGAAGTGTAATGTGTGCATGCGCAAGGGCAGACTCTCCTCCACTCTGCCAGTAACACTGCCTGCCCTGCACGTGCACACATTACCAGCTCCTGCTGTGCTGTGTGGGTGGGCAGGAGGAACAGAAATTTGGGGGTTCAGGGAGTAGCCCCGAGGGGGGCAGGGACCGAGCCCAGGGGTTGCTGCGCTATGGATGTGGCATGAGGTAGACAGGTCCCACAGTGGAGGCGTCCCCTTCCCTCCCCATCTGGTGCCCCAGCCGCACACAGCTGTCAGAGCCCAAAGGCCTGGCCTGCTCACTGGGTACGCAGCACATGGTGGCTCCCTCCCTGCCTGGCAGGGGGGAGGGGAAGCACTTTTCCCCCCATCATTTTTGATGGGTTAAAGCTAATACAATACATTTTTTTCAATAGCTACAGTTCATTGGCACTTCATATGTATGGTAGTTGCACCTTTGTTTCTGTATTGAGGAGGTGTATTTTTACACTAAAAATATTACATTCATAAATGCATATTTATAAATTATGCAATATATATCCATGTTTGTACAATGTGCCCAGCCATTTAATATCACCATTAGCCAGGTAGAGACCCAAAATAAGATAAGGGGGACTGGACAGTAATATGTGATAGTGTGGAGTTCATTACAGCTGCATCATAGGTCATTAGAAAAAGACACATTTAAAGAGATTAGATGCATGGTTGCCTTGTTCTGTCCAAAAATGGTTCATTGATGACCACAGGTACCTTGGCAGATCAAAACCTGGGGACAGTGGTTGGGTCAGTGACAAGAGAGTGATTAATGACTGTCCAAGATGATTCCATTGTCATGTCCTGTGGTGGCATGAATGATCACACTAGGTGTTTAGGTGGCAGGCAAACTGCCGCTTGTTGAAGATGCCTGCGTTCAATATTCTCACAGGTCTTAGCAAAGACTGTGACATCGGTCTTCATGTAGTGAAGGTGCGGCAGTGCTGTGTTGCTAAGAACGGGTAGTCATGGTCTGGAGGTGCCTGTAAAGTCTTGGGAATAGCATGCATAGCTTCTTAAGATCTACATCAACCAGCCTTGTGAGAGAAAAGGGACATTAGATAGGTGTACAGTACTCTGCTGTTGAATAACAGAGGGCAACGGCTGATATTCTAAGAGTCTGTCTGTTTGCACCCCCAGACTAAACAGGCCAGTTTTCAGAGCAGGTTGTTGCAAGTTCTGACTTTGGCTATCTTCCTCAGGTGGTTACACTTTATTAATGACCTATCCAGTGTCACACTGAGATAAATCAAGTTTGGCTCACGCTACAGGCATTAGCCATTGAGGAAGATGTTTAACTCCAGGCTTGAGCTTGCATTATGCAGATGGAAAACACTAAAAGCCATTTTAAAGAAGCTTGACTGCTAGTACCATTGACTATAATAGCCTGCAATGAGCTTCATATCTTCATTCAAGTCCGTGTCAATTTCTGAGAAGGACTGAGCTGCAGCAAAGCTTGCTGACATAGATAAATTTGTGCAAGACTGTCAATGGGAGGTCGTTTATGTACACACTAAACAGCATTAATGAAAGAACTGAGTCTGGAAGGAGGCCATTGCTCTGACTCTTCCAATAGCTACAGCTTGCCTCCACTCATTTCCTTGTCATATGTTTGTAGAGGAGCTATCCAAACCAATCACAAAAGGAGACAGGGCAAGTCTACACTGCCCACATTTTTTGGTGACAGTTGAAGGGAGAGATGCAAGTTACCTGAAATAACTTGCATATCTCCCTCTGACTTCCTTATACCTAGAACACCAACCATGGTGAGTCAAAGGTGGGGGGGGGCTTTCCTTTTGATTCAGTGCTACACCACTTACCAGGGGATCTTTAGAGATCTACTTCCCAGTCGATAAAGCAGGGCTTCACAGACCTGATCAGCCAGTTGGGAAGGCCAGTCTGACAGTGGCTATTTTGCTGCCATCAATGAAGACTCACCCCTGAGGAACTGTCTTATTCTCCCTCCTATGCCATCTGAATGTAGGCATCTAAGTCCTGACAATCTTTAAGTGTGAAAGTGCATTCAGCATAGTTTAATGCCTCACTCAGCTCTTAAATAATTTGGTATGGCTATAATGTTAGATAATTATGACACAGACTGAATAAGCACACACTCAAATGTTAATTCTCTTCCTTGACTTCCCAAGCAAATTATTTTTTGCCCTTTTATTACTCAAAAAAAATTCAACCCACTTCTATAAAACAAGCTTGCTCTTGGGCTGTGAAATTACACATCATATTTTACCCAGAGAAGGCATAACACCAAAGTTATAAACAGTTGGGGGGGGGGGAGGGGGAGAAATCAGGGTCACGGAAATCCAACAGACTTCTCAAATAATTGTAACCACATTGCTGGATCCCACCATAATGTTCCCCATACTTATGAAATGTATTTTTTACCCTTTTTCCAGAGTGACGTATTAGGTTTAGCATAGCAAAAATGACATTCTACAGCTTGCAAAAAGACAAATAAACAAAAATTCCCTTGCTAACACTTTTTCTTTTTTCCTTCCAGAAAAAGCAGTCTGCTGGAAACAGAATTACATCTGAGTATATATGGCTGTAAGAGTTTAAAGATATTTTGTAGTAGTTATAACTGTAAAGAAAATTGCCCTGCTATCTTTCCATTTCTCCTTGACACATTGCTGAAAGAACATCAATATTTGTTAAGATGTTGGTATACTTGACTGCTGTGGTGTGGCTATTTCTCTTCCCTTACCATTAATTTTTTTTTCCTGTATCTAGCAATTTGTTTCCCCCAGCTGATGAATATCATCAATACAAGGGATGCTGCAATAATGTAACTGCACAAATATATCTAGTATATAGAAGAGTTGCTCTCCTGCATCATTATAATAGAACTACAATTTGATTTATAATATTATTGCTTCTACCACCAATTCATTCATTTTTTTTCAACAGGAAATTGGCAGATGCTGAAAAGAGAACAGTGAATATTTGATATTATGCCTTTTTTTATTGTTTCTAGCTTAAAATTACCTTTCTCAACCCATTTTGAAAAAATTTAGAGATGGACTTTAACCAGAACACCATTTCCCACATCATACCTCAATCTCTGGATCCAGATTAGGATGCAAACTTGGTCACTATGATCAAGTGCTAGAAAAAGCATCTGATGGCATCTAATTTGCAGGAGGTAGTTTCTTGTTGAAAATGTGCATCTTTGTGCAGGTGCATGTCCACACACACACACACACACACACACACACGAAAGTGCTAGATTCATACAGCCTGCACATCATCATGATCATCTTGGAATGTGTAGGGGACAACTTTTTATTTCATTAAGTGGAGGAAATAACCAAGGGAACAGTTATTTTACACTTGATTCTAACTAATAGAGTAGAATTCTGATGATGGAAGGCAATTTGTTGAAAGTGATCACAAAATGGTAGATATGATTTTAAAGAAAGGAAGGAGTGGGAGCTGCAGAACAAAGATAATGGATTTACAGGTTCAGGACTTACAAGAGCAAGGTCAGATCCCTTGGGAAGAAAACATAAAAAAAAAGAGTTGTTAAGAAGAGCTGACAGTTTCTCACAGAGACATTAAAGTCATGGCATCAAACTATCTGTAAGTCAAGGGGAAGGTAGGATGAATAAGAGGCCATTATGCTACAATGGGAACTCCTTAATGACGTAAAATCAAAAAGAAATTCTATATAAAGTAGAAACACAGACAAATTGCTAAGACTGAATACATAAGAATAGCATAAGCATGAAAGAGTAACATCAGACAGGCCAAAGCACAAAGTGAGTTGTTCCTAACAGAGGACAGAAAAGCAGTAAGAAGAGATTCCGTAATGAAATCAGAAGCAAAGAAAAATCTAGGGAAGTATAGGGCTGTTGCTTTGTATAGAGGGAGAGCTAACTAAGAAGGCTGAATTGTAGAACTACTTTGCTTCAGTCTTCATTTAAAAGATTGATTGTGACAAGACGCTTACCATAGTAACTTAATAGCAAGGCCAAGGAAGAAGAAATACAAGCCAGAATAGGAAAAACTTTAAAGAATATTTAGATAAATTAGCTGTAGTCAAATGAACAGGTCCTGGTTAAATTCAATTTAGAGTACTTAGGGCACTAACTGAAGCAATCTCAGAAACTTTAGGATTATCGTCAAGAACTCAGAGAAAGTGGTTGAGGTCCCAGGGGGCGGAAGACATACAACTGTAGTACCTAAGAAAGGGGGAACAAATAGAACTTGAGGAATTATAGACCAGTCAGCCTAATTTGATATCTGGAACCAATGTTTATCAATTAATACGTAAGCACCAAGGCTATGTCTACACTAGGAAAAGTTAGTTTGAATTAGTTAATTCAAACTAATAAGTTTGAGTTTAGTTCAAACATGTTAGTTCAAAGCAAAAAAGTGGACTAATTTGACTTAACTTTAAGTCAAATTAGTCTACTTTGTTAATTTGAACTAACTGCCCTCAATTTGAATTTTTTAAGTTTGAACTAAGGGTTAATCCTAGTGTATACCATCTTTAGTTGAAACTAAGGATCGAACTAAGGGCTTAGTTCAAACTAATCTGCATGTTTTACTAATTTGAACTAAGTTTTCATTACTTCAAATTAAGGAATTTGAATTAAGGTACTAAATTAGTTCGAATTAAGCCTCCTTAATTCAAACTAACTTGTGAGTGTAGCCATACCCATAGAGAATACAATGGTAATAAGTAACAGCCAATGTGGATTTGACAAGAACAAATCAAACACCACCAAACTGATTTCCTCTTGACAGCCACTGGCCTACTGAACAAAGAGTGAAGTAGCAGACATTATTTTAATAAGGCTTTTGACACACTCCCCTACGACAATATTGTAAGCAAAGTAGGGAAAGGTGGATAGGAGGAAATTACTATTAGGCAAATGCATAACTGGTTGAAAAGTTGTACTCAATGAGTAATTATCAGTGTTTTGCTGTAAACTAGGAGGATATATCCCCTGGGTTTCAGCAGTGGTCTGTCCTAGATCCAGTACTATAAAATATTTTCATTAATCGTTTAAATGATGGAGTGGAGAGAGTGCTTGTTAAATGTATGGATTATATCAGGCTAGGAGGGGTTGTCAGCACTTGGGGAGCAGACTTAGAATGCAAAAGAATTTTGCCAAATAGGGGAATTGATCAGAATTCAACAAGATGAAATTCAAAAAAGACGAGTGACAAGTTCTACACTTAGGAGGAAAAAAAATCAAAAGCAGCAATACAAAATAGGGATTAACTGGTGAGGCAGGAATACTGCAGCGAAGGATCTGGGGGCTATACCAGACCAAAAATTAAATATGAGCCAATAATGTGGGGCAGTGTAAAAAAGTGTAAGACATTCTGGGGTGTATTAACAGGAATGTTGTATGCAGTGCTTTTTTGTTTTTAATAAAAAGGGGGGCACAAGTACTCTCCTTTCCCCTGCTGAGCAGTGAGGCCAGCAAAAAAGGTGCTGGTACTCTGTTCCCCTGTGTACCATCACAAAAAAAAGCACTGGTTGTACGTAAGACACACAAGGCAACTGTCTTTGTATGGGCTATGTCTACACTACAGAGCTCAGTTCAGTCGACTTAATAAGTTCTACTTAAAGTCGACTTTAAGTAGACCTTATTAAGTCAGCTTGGTGACGCCACATTGTATTATGTCAACTTTATAAAGCTGACTTAAGCTAGGGGACCCATTTAAAGTCAACTGAATAAAGGAAGCCCTTAAGTTGACTTAATGAACTCCAAATGTGGCCAGGGCCAGTCTGCTTAAGCCTCCTTAAATCAACATAAGCCCACAGTATAGATATACCCACCCTTAACACTGTAGGCCTCAGCTGTAGTACTGTGTCCAGTTTAGCACATCACACCATGTTTTTTTTTAAAATGGCAAAGTGGAGGGAGTCCAGAGGAGACCAAAAAAAAAAGAATAAAAGGCTTAGAAAACCTATGGTAAAAGATTAACAAAAGTGAGCAAGTTAAATCTTCAAAGAAAAAACAAAACATTTAAACAAACAAAAAACCAGGGATAAAGCCTGATCGCTCTCTCTTCAAATGTCATGAGAACTGTTATGAAAAAGCAGAGATCAGTAGTTCTTCGTGTGCTTTGAATGGTCATGAGTGAGAAACTGTTCTCCATGTCCATATTGTTTTAATTTGTAGCAAGAGATATTTAAATTAGATGTTAGAGGGGAAAAAAGCTAAGTTAATTTAACATAGATGCTCTAAATATACATGTACCTACCTCAACATGGGAGGTGGCCTGGATGACTTCTTGAAGTCCCTTCCAATTCTACATTGCTATGATTCACTGAATCTGAATGTCCTGTTTATGCAGATGATACAAATCATGTTTTAAATGTATCACCTGTACATTCAAGTGATGGCATTTATCAGCTGTCCATGCATGTGAATTTCATCCTCCTACACAGAGCTGGTACAAGCCTGATATCTGACCTAAGAAATATTGAAAATCTCTGGTGTTGGCTTTCTATACAGTAGTGCAAACCAAACAGCTGTATGTGCATTCAGAATTGGCTGTGTCCAGTGAAAGCCAAACTGAGCTCTCACTGAAAAAGAACATAATTTCCAGTGTGTTTTTATCAGTTACTTGCAAACTTATCCATGATAAGAAGATTTGTGTGTGTGTAGCTTCTCTTTAATGCTATTTCTTGAAAGATATTTTGACTTTGCTTCTTGACTTCATCAGCTGTATTTTGATAGCTATAAGCCCAGTGTTTGCAAATCAGCACTTCTTGTGATTTTTTTTCCATGCTCTACTCTACTCTATTTTTAAATGGTTGCTCTGAGATAGTCATTCATTCTTTCCATCATCCTTGATTTTTTCTTGTAAGTGTTGGATTTGTTTAATGGGATTGTCATGGATCTTGATTGCCAGTTGAAAATAATGTGGTGCTTTTGTGGTTTTTCAGCAGCAGCTTTCATTTTCTGTAAATGACTGTCTGATCACAGTTTGTATGATGTTTAATAACAAAGGTGCTGTTTATGCTGTATCCATATCTGCCTCACTTTTCTAATTTTAGATTCTTTCTTATGGAATGTTGAGAAGCTTTACTGAGGGTAGTTTTCTTTTGTGAAGTACCAGAAATGATGGCACTTGCTAGCTTATTCATTCATTTTGAACTATCAATAAATAGTGAGGGAGGGCAGTATTTTGAGATGCAACAGGTTTTTCTAAATAGCCTTGATTCATCATGTAAGTATTTCAGAAATGCTGTTCTTTAACAAAAATCTCATTCCATGTACTATATCTAGGAGCAACCAATATACAGCATTTAATTCACATCACTACATCATATTACTGTCAAATTTGAACAAAGCATTATAGTTTCTACTAAAATAATAAATCCTTACACATGTGAGGAATGATCTGCTTAGATAAAAATCAGTTGTCTTCAATGGATTGCTTCAATGGGCTACTTAAACAAGGATTAGTTCTGTGGGAAGGATTTGCTGGATACATGCATCACTCTTGTATCATGCTTAGACGCCTCGTCCTTGCATTGTAGGTCCTGAACATCCCAGTCTCCAGCTAAACATTATCCCCTACTCGTGATTTGTACACTGTATTCTGCCAGTTCTTGTTGCCTTATTGCTTCCTTGGTTTTGTTCGCTTACAAACAAAACTTCCTTGAGACCCTCTCCTACATCAAAATCCTCCTGCTCAGGCTGAGGGAGGCCAGTGATGGAAGGCTAACCTAAATAAGCAAGTTTTAGAGGGGAGAGAAGTTGTATGGCAGACCATGGCACAAAGGATGCTCCAAGCATCCTTAAGGTGAAGAACTAATCCAGGGAACAATAAAGCAAACAAACTATAGGAGAAAGTAAAGGGCAGACATGGGAGAATGCTTTACAGACAGATCATTCACTCAAAATCAGACAATCTGATCCTTCAGTCTTTACTCATAAAAGAAGTTTTTGTTCATAAGCAAAGTTCAACTGTAATTAATTCAACTACTTGTGTGAACAAGGACTCAGAAAGGTCAACCAGACTGACAGAATTTATTTATTTAGTATAGATTTTTCCCCTGCCATGTGCCCAGTTTATGTTGCACCACTATTACAAAGCAGCCCTAACAATGATCTGCCTGGGAATCAGCTGGTCACCTAACAGAGAAAAATATTCAGTGGTGCACAGCTAGTGTAGTAGCTCTTACTCTATCATTGTTTTGAGCTGCTAATCTAGGTATGGGGCAGGGAAAGGTAATATTGCCAGTAGATCCAATTGCCATATTGGTCCTTAAGATGCTCTAACTTGTGTTAAGGGAACTGGACAGGTACAGGACCAACCCAGAAAAGAGTTAGCACAAAGCTGATTTCTCCCACCCCCTTCCTGAGATACACTCCTCAGACAAAACCAAAGTTCTTGGTGTAACTGAAACATTACACATTCTAAAGGAATAGCCTTGCTAGTCTGACAAAGTGCGATTTTCTCCCACTAAAGCTCAAAGGATGAAGAAATTGGTTAGTCTTTAAAAGTGCCACCAGATTCCTTGTTTGTTTTGCTGAAATATTATACTATCAGGTAGCCCTATCAATATTAACCAGCTAAATACTCTCACAGAATGTCAACCCATTCAGTTCAAACTGAAAATAGAAATGGCCAAAGGAGAATTTTAGTTTTGCCATAATTCGTTCAGAACAAAAACATTGCCAAAAGATGTAACTGGTCTACCTGAATTTCAGAATGATGTTTCATTTTGTGCATATAGTAGTTGTGAAGATGGGAATTGTTTCTGTAATAGAGAACAATATTAACATATCTAATTTTATCTGTCATTACATTAATGTAATGCAGACACAATGACAATGTACATTTTTCTGTCATATGGTATTTTTGGTCTATACAGTTTGTAACACCATACAGCTGTGCTGCACCATTACACTGTATACCATATCCTGACAAGAGCAGTTAATACAGAAGAAACACATTTCCAGTTACTTTATCATAAGCATTTTAGTGAATGTTCTCGTGAAATATTAAATTGGATCTTTACACTTCTATCTGCATAAAAATGAGTAATGCCTCTAATGCTTATCCTCTATATTCCATTTTAATTAGAAATTACAAATAAAATATCTGCATAGTTACTTGCAGACTACTGTTACATCCTGTCATATGCAAGGATTTACTTAATAAAAATCCTTGCACTGCAGTATGATGTTCACTGGATGCATTTAGGTTTCTTTTTGTCTCTACAATAAATATTACTGTGATGCTCACTGGAAAATTGAAGGACTGCCCGAAGCTGACTGTCCTTCGATGATATACTGTGTATGAATTGTGTCCTATGGGGATTATTCTAGCCCCTGAACATGATACTTCTTGTTCCTCGACATCGAAATATATTTTCCTCCAACTGCTAAATTACAGCAGACATATACATTTCCTAATGGATTTTCTGTTTAGCTGTCACTTTAGCTACTACAAGTAAGAAGGTATATGAACATTTTAATATACTTAAAAATATACAATATTGCTATGAATTTGTTTTGACAAACTGAGTATTTATTAAGTATTAAGGGAGCTAGTAGCAAGCCTTACAATTACTTTGCTTAACCCCTACCATTTTTTTAAAAGTCTTGTGACTAGTTTTTTAGGGACATCTGAACAACATCATGGTTTGCTAAGAAAGGCATTGGACTAGAGATATGCATTTAACTTGAAATTCTGTTGTAGATTGGCTGTGTTATAAATTCCTCCTTTCTATTCCCTATGAATCTTTTGGCAGGCTGTCAAAACAGTAACTGAATGAAGACTCTAAAAAGCAAGGCTATGCCACCACCACCACATGTACACTGGTAAAGCTTAGGAACTCCTGAAGCAGCTGTTGTGGCTGCTTCTGCTAATCTGGTGGAATTCTGCTGGAGTGTGAGAACTGGATGGCATGGCTTCCTTTGCAAGAGAAGACCCTATAACAAATCCAAGTCCCAGGTATATAGCAGGTAGGAAAGAATGACAGTTTATGGGTTAAGAGTCTTCGATAGGTCAGTAAGAAAACCGTAGCTCCAACAAAGAAGACAGCACTCAAGACAGACAGACAGCTACATTCAGAAGCATTAAGGCGGAAAGACAAAAGTACCATATATACTCACAAGCTGATCGGCATACAAGCCAAACCTCAGCTATTAAGGCCAGAAACCTGAAAAAAAGTATGGTCTGCATACAAGCTAAGGTCCCCATGCTGCCCTGACCCACCCCCCCAACTCCACCACCATGCTGCCAGCTTTCTGGAGTCCCCAACCCATTCCCTAACCCCCTCATCCTTCTGACAGCTTCCCACACTGCCCATCTCCCTCCCTAACCCCCCCATCATGCTGCCAGTTTCCCTGGAGTCCTCGACCCCTTCGCTAACCCCCTCGCCCTCCTGCCAGCTTCCCATGCTGCCCCAACCTCTTCCCTAACCCCTCCATGCTGCCAACTTCTACAGAGTCCGTGACCCCTTCCCTAACCGCCCTCCCCCCACCCTGCCGCCAGCTTCCTGCGCTGTCCTGACCCCCTCCCTAACCCCCCACCATGCTGCCGGCTTCCCGTGAGTCCACAACCCCCTCCCTAACCCTCCCACCCAGGGCCCCCTTATCTAGCTGCTCCAGAGACCATGCCACATGCTGGGGCTTCCCCCCAAGCATGTTCAGAGCATGCTCAGGATGGGAGATTTTAAAACTCCCAGCCTGGGCTGGGGCTGCTCATTGCTGCAGCGTTCCACCAGATTTTTTCCATTTTCAGCGCACTCCAGCTCTTGACCCGTGCATAAGCTGAGCCCCTTTTTCAAAGGGGATTTCAAGGCAGAAAATTCTTGGCTTATACATGAGTATATATGGTAAATCAGAGATGGTCATGACACTAGATAAAGGAATCTGAGAAAGAGCCATTCAGATGGGCCCTTGCCACCCATAAAGGAATTGTTACCAGCTCATAATTTACAGCAAACCCTAGCAACCACCACATGGCTGGCCTAGGAAATTGGAGAATAACTGTAGCATCTCTTGCTGGTCCTTAAATGTGTATGTTACATTCCAGTAGCTGATCCAGAAAGGCTTTGCCCTTTACCAAAAATTATAGAAGATTATATTCTTACCGCCAAGTCTCAAGTTCAAACATTGCCAATGGCCTGAACGGTGTCAGTTACACAAATGTACAAACTACATGCATTTACAAGCAAACATCTTCACCAGCATCTGGCACAGTGGTAACAGTCACAGTTTCAGGAAAACTGCACTTGTATCTCCCTCCTCGCCTGGTCTGTTATGGGACTTCACAATCAAGGCTCAGGTCTCCTGCCTTCATTTGTCACTGGGTAATGACCAGCAGCTCTTTCCCTCATGTAGAGCCATCACTAGGGTGTGCCCTGGGTCCTGCAGTCCTGCTCTTCAACACCACAGAGGCAACGTAGAGTGGGGACAAGGCAGTGATGGGGCAAGGCCAGGAATAGGCTGGGGAGGCAGCACAAGGACAGGATCAGCCCGGGGTGGGGGGTGGGATTGGGCTGGGGAGGTGGCGCACAGTGGGGGGGCAGCATGAGGCAGGGGTCAGGGCCAGTGGTGGGGAGCAGAAGCCAGGTTTGGGGCCATGGGGGCACAAGACTGGAAAAGGTGTCAGGGGTGGTGCAGGGTAAGTGGTGCGAGACCAGGATCAGGGCCAGGGGGCTGTGAGGTTAGGATGGGGACATGAGGCCAGGAAGGTGTGGCACAGGGTGGAGGACAGCAGTGCAAGGCCTGGATCAAAGCTTGGGGTTGGGGGGAAACCTTGCACAGACCGATCCACCCTGTGTCCTGCCCATTGCTAGAGACAGCCGTGCCCTCATGGACGGGGGCTTTAAGGCTGCACAGGTACGTTGTGATATCCTAAGGAGGCCAGTCTTCCTAACAACCAGGGTCTGTGCTTTGCTTTGTTTCCAAAGGCTACGAACAGTGTACTACCAGCAGTTACAAATTACCACATAGCTCCTGATAAGCAAACACCTTTATTATTAAATGGCAAAACAAACACATAAGCAAAACAAAACTAAAAAATGCCAATAAACACACAAATGCATGTGAAACATACGAGAAGTCACCCATCAGTTTCATGGAGCCATAACAGGCCCATGTTTTTCAGACCTTCAACAAGAATGCTCTGCCCATTTGCTCAATCAGAAAGAAGGTCCTATGTCAGTTCAAGTTCATCCTTTTATTCCCAAAACCCTCTCTTTCTCTCAGAGTCTCTGGAAAATCCAGCTTGAATCAGTATATGCAAACCACTTCAGGGTTGATAGCACCTTGCTAGAATTACTCTAGTCTTAGTGATTGCTAGAATTACTCTAGTCTTAGTGACTCACTGTAACTATCTACCACCCCACATGCACAATTTTTAAATCCTGTAGGAGCTACAGTGACCCTCCCCAATACGGTAGAACACAATCATACATATAACATTCACAGGTTTAATACAATATGATCCCCAAAGATAATGCATGCCACTGCAATATCTGTCAGAGGCACAACAGCTGTATTTGATGGCCAATGGTAGAGATGATTATACTCATTCAGGAGACCAGTGCATCGGTCTCATGCGTGCTGCCCCCCAGTGGATCCTACAGAAATGGGTACACGTACTCTTGATCTTGGCAGTGGTTATTCAGTTCATCTGCAAACTAATTTCTGCTGAAGTGATACTGCCTCAGATTCCAGTGCCATTTGGAGAAATGACTAGACTGCAATCAGTGAACAAAGTCACAATGGAAGGTCAGAAAGAAGTGGAAGGTTAATGGAATTTAAATACAATAAATACAGTGATTGTTCTTGCCATAGTAATTCCCAAAGCAAAACTTTTCCAGTCAAGAGAGGAAAGCTAAGTTTTTGAGGCCTTAGTCCTAGGATTAAGTTCTAAGTCCTTATTTATGCAAATGAAACAGCAGTCACATTTCTAGAAAGCCTGAGCACCTCCCAGTTCCCACTGAGGTCAGAAAGACCTTCATTGACCCTACTTGACTATGGAGAACATAGAGCCAGAAAGGGATTTAAATCATTAAGTAGAAATAATTTAAGGGATTATGCTTTTCCCAGATTTTTTATGAGAAATTTTGAAAATAAATTCAGTGTTGTCATCTGTAAAGTATCGGATTTGGACTACAAAGGAAATGAAACCATAAAAGCCTATAGATACCTCACACTTAATGAAATATTTAGATTACATCTTCTCTTATGATTTTTTCCTCCTTCATAAAAAGTGGATTGCAGATGAAACTTGGTAAATGCAGATATCATATATTATGTATTGAGTTAAACATTTAATAAAAAACAAAAGCTTGATAACAATTTTGATATTGCTTATATTTCAAACTGTGCTGTGGTGCCTAAGGCTAATATTTTAAAGAAAGACACACTTATGTGTGATGTTAAAAAGTTAGTATATATCTCATAAAATAAACCTATTGATACCTTTAGTATCTATGAAGAGACTATTGTGAGAAAAATGCTTCTGAAAACAGTTGGGCTGACTGGGTGTCAGATAGATGCCCTGTGGGCCAGATATGGACTACCAACCCCATTAGTCTGGCCCTTCTAGTGCTTTACAGAATGCTGCAATATTTGTATACTTCCTCTCTTCATCTTCTAGAGAAAGAGAGTGTATAGGTCTCATGGCATCACACAACACAGTCTCACGCACACAGTGCTCTGCACAATGCCATGAGAGTACTGTATATGTGAGAGTACGCTCCACAATGCCATGAGACCACTCTCTCTCCCTAAAAGGGACAAGGAGTCCTGTGGCACTTGAAGACTAACAAATTTATTTATTGCATGAGCTTTCACATGAGAAAAATCACACTTCATCAGACACTTTGATGAAGAGGGATTTTCTCCCATGAAAGCTCATGCAATAAATAAATTTGTTAGTCTTTAAATGCCACAGGATTCTTGGCTTGTTTTACTGAACTAACTAACATGGCTGCCCCTCTGGAACTTCCCTAAAAGGGGGAGACAGTCTGGTCTCGTGGCATTGCAGAGTACAGTGTCACATGCACAGTGTTCGGTGATGCCACAAGAGGGTACAAGTCTCATGACATCATGTGGAGCACTGGGTGTGGCAGACTGTGCTCCAAAAGGTGGGAGAGGAGAGAGTGTGGTCACACAGCATCATGGAGAGCAGAAATACTGCTTCTTCACAGCCTACTCACTTCCAAACACAAGCTGCTTTCAGTTGCAGAAAAACCTTTCTACATTTGCTCACATTTTACTATCTTTTCCTACTGCAGTTGCTACTGCCACCCATACATCGTTCCAGAATAATTATCCCAAATATACATTGGCAAATAGCTTAGGAAAGACAGAAGCCAATTGTTCAACTACATTTGTTCAGGTGCCTAATTCTCTTCCCCTTCACCATATTGGGATTAGTCAATTCTATGTAACAAAGAAGAAGTCTTTAAAATACCAGTGCTGCCCTGCAAAACAAAACACCATCAAACTGTGATAGTTCCACACTTTTCAGGAGGATTTTACAACTAAGTACTTGAGACAAACAATATTTCTTGGCATCACAGAGTGCAGCGTATGCCAGACTGTTATGGTTATGTCTAGTATTCCGATTTATGGTATGTATGGCCCATTTGAAGTACATGTAATTCAAATCCAGCCTATCACAGCAAATGAATTTGACATCCCTGGGTTAAATAGTGCACTGACTTGTTAATTCACATCTTTTCTTGACGAATATTATATAAGCAAGGGAAATTCAAGGAGGAGTAGGTGATATTGCTTCTATATATGGCACTAGTAAGATCATTACTAAAATAAGGTGTCTGGTTCTGGTTTCTACTCTTCAAAAATGACATTGCACCGATTGGAAATGGTTCAGAAAAGAGTTGTGTAAGCTCAAAAGCTTGTCTCTCTCACCTCTTTCAGACAGATATGCTATACCTGAAACAGAAGTTATGAGTTTGATGCAGAAATTATCAGGTAGGTTCTTTGACCTGCTTTTATAGATGATCCCAGAAAAAAAAAACTTATCATTAGGTCCTTTCTTGCCTGAAAATCTGTAATCTGAGTGTTACCTGTAAATTCCCTGAAAAGGCTAAAGATGTTAGAGGTCCAAATCCCACTGAAAGATGAGACTATGGGAGGTGGATAGCCTTAGATCACTGTGAAAATCCCAGTCATAGTCATTTCAGGGAATTTGCTGGTGACACTCAAAAAAATGTTGATTAAGATCTGTGACTATGGAAGTCCTTTTTTAACCAAATGTAACAGACACAGAAATGGGACAAGCCCTCCCACAAATTGTCATAAATCCTGAAATGGATTTAGGAAAGAAGAATCAGTTGCACACATACAAAATGGGAAATGGATGCCTAGGAAGGGGTACTGTGGAAAGGGATCTGGATGTCATAGTGGACCACAAGATAGATATGACTGGACAGTGTAACACTGTTGCAAAAAAAGCAAACATCATTCTGGAGAGTATCAACAGGTGTATTGTAAGTAAGTCATAACAAGTAATTCTTCTGCTTTATTCTGCACTGATGGGCCTCAAATGGAGTACTGTGTCCACTTCTGGGCACTTCATTTCACAAAAGATGTGGAGAAACTGAAGAAAGTCCAGAGAAGGGCCACAAGAATGATTAAGGTCAAGAACACTTGACTTAAGAGAGAAAACTGAAAGAACTGAGTTTGTTTATTTTGGAAAAAAGGAAACTGAGAGGGGACATGATAATAGTTTTCAAGAATCTAGAAGGTTGTTATAAGGAGGAGGGGAAAAATTTTTCTCCTTAAGCATTGATGATAGGACAAGAAGCAAAGGAGATTTTGGTTGGGCATTAGGAAAAAAAATGCTAATGGTTAGGGTGATAAACCACTGGAATAAGTTGACTAGGGACATTGTAGAATCTGAATCACTGGAAAATTTTAAGAGCAGGTTAGACAAACACCTGTCCAGGATGGTCTAGCTTGTACTTGGTTCTGCCATCAGTAGAGTGGTCTGAACTTGATGACCTCTCATGACCCCTTTCAATTCTATGACTCTGCAGATGGACCACCACTCCCTAGACTTGAGAAGGTACTGTAAATCAGTAGTAATGAGATTGGTGACTTGGATAATATGGACATCTGTCTACTAAGCATTTAAGCAATGCCACCAAGTAGCTCAACTAGATCACATAGTAAAAATATTCAGATAGTACCAATTTGGACTGTATTTTTATCAGAAACTAATTTTTGACTTTGTGGGCATCTTTTTCTCTCTCCATTGAGTAATAGACTTGGTTTATTTAACAAATTTAGATAAAAATAGAAGAAAAATATACTAATTTATTGTAGCCTGCTACTCTAAAATCCTATTCTAAATGACATGATGTTTATTTTTATAATTCATATATTATAACCAATTTAATCTTTATTTTTAAATGGGAAAACAAAATGTGTCAGGAAAAGGGACAGTGCAAGTATTTACCTCACAATGCTGAGTACTGGCTCATTGAGTGCCCTAGATCTCCACCATAAATCAAACTGCTAATGGCCTAATGGACCCAGCATAGAACTGGTAGCCAGGAAACATGGATTTCATTGCCAGTCCTGCTGTTGTTTTACTGTGCAAGACTGAGCAAGACGTTTTAACTTCTTTCTATCTAATCTTTTGACATCTAAAGTGGGGATCATATTAATCCAGAATTCTAAAAACAGTATTATCTAAGGACTGTGTACATTGCTAATTAGCAAACAAACACTACAACAGTTAAGGTTATTACAGAATATATTCCATGCACCTCAAACCATAAGAGACCAGAAATCAGAAATTAAGGGGAAGAAATTGTGGATTCTTTTTTACCTTCATATTTCCCTAGAGTGCTACACATACAGTAAAGAACTCTAGCACTGCATAAGGCCTTTACTTCCATTTTTAAAAGATATCAAAAAGTAGTACATACTCTGATTTCATCAGACTTGTTCTTTAAAGCTAAACCTCATCAGTGACCTTAAAAGCTTCTATACTAACACAGGAGCAAATCTGATTGTCATATGTTCTGTGCTTTTGCATGTTATTCAGTGCTGAGATTTCAAAGATGTCATGAATAATAACAGACTAAAGTTTGTCTAACAATATAGTTGGGGGAAAAGAAACTAAACCATCTACATCAAATGCTAAGTAGTCCTATAACTGTTAGCCTACAAGTAGCAATACGTTTTTGAACATTAGCTCAGCAGATACAAGCATCATCACCTTTACTTGCTAATTGGACAGAAAACTGTCAACAACACTGTTCTTGTTGGTAAAATGTGACAAAGTAACTGTGCT
Source organism: Podocnemis expansa (assembly GCA_007922195.1). Taxonomy (NCBI): domain Eukaryota; kingdom Metazoa; phylum Chordata; order Testudines; family Podocnemididae; genus Podocnemis; species Podocnemis expansa. The sequence goes on along the minus strand of ML681981.1, from coordinate 6,575,865 downwards.
CGTAGCTGCAAGAGGAATATATTTGTTACCTTTTTAGTAGATATTGTCTAGTTTATGAACATGTCTTCTTGAGGTCACCTTCTGAGATGTCTCTTTTTTAGCTTGATGAGTAAGAAAATATAACACCAAATGCTGTTTAGGTTAACTACTAATGTTTCCATTTGCATCGTCACTGAAAGGATTCATACAACAGAATAAAACAAATGTAATTCTCACAAAAGGCCTCTTACCGGATAGCATCAGTAAGACAGGAAATGAATTAGTGAGCTTCTCTTCACCCCTAACTCCACTGTATCCTTCTCTTCTAAAAGCAGATACTTTTCCTTGTTTTCAACCATCTTGCCATAAGTATATCTTAAATTAAAATAATGATCTACTCATTCACTCTGCCTTCCACATAAAGATTAATCATTCTCTTTGTGCCATAAAGAAGTAGTATATTGGAAATTAATGTTTTCCTTTATTTCTCATCCTATCATCCCGCACAGACATTACAACTCCCATCACCCGGCTACATACCTTCCCCAAATTAAGTCTGCATTCCAAGCAATTTTCAAACAAATGTACAGAAAGATAAAAAAAATAATGTTTTCTCTTTGACTTTTCTGGAACAGAAAGAATTCTAAAAACTATTACACTTACCTAAGTCTTTCTTCAAGATGTATGATGTTACTGTTTACTGATATCATGGCACTCAATGAAGTGGTCACTTTCTGAGTTACCCACATGAGAATCAAGCCAATGTAGTAAACTAGAGGACACTGCAGTCAGGAGACTGGTAATGGAATTGGTAATGGAATATGGATCCAAAAGCAAAGATAAACAAAAAGATGGAGAGATACATACTAAACATGAAAAGGGCATCACGAAACAACATGGAGGAAGGGAATTCACCTCTATGGCTTACTCAACTGAAAAACCCTAATCATGACCAGGACTAATTAAATAGTTTCACATAGCAAAGCAAAATAATATTGTAAACTATATCAGTGGAGAGATAGAAAATAGGGGAATGTATGAGAGTTAGAAAATCTAAATAACCAAAATAACGGAGCCAGGACCAGGTCCCGATTGTGAATGCCTTGCTCACAATATTGGGCAATTACCCACTCAGTTCTGTGGGAGTACTCATATGAATAAAATTAATGTGTATACAGTGCAAGGATTTTGAAATGGTCAGTCCAAAGGATATTGTCAAACAGATGTCAAGAACTGAATTTATTAATGTTAATTCTTGCAGTTGAAAGCATGTGACATAAGGTACTTCTGTCTGCTTGACAGAAAATGCATAATTCAGGGCAAAGAAAGTTGACCTTGCTTTCTTGATATTTTTAATGCATCATTGTGTTTATTTTTACCTTTCAGGTGCATTTACTATCTTTGGTTCCCTCATACCTCCTTATTACAGTAAATAATTCTGAAAATGTTAACACTATTAATAAACCAAAAGGCATGATGTATATGAAAATTGCATACAAAAGATTATCTTAAAATAACATTAATGTTGCAAAATTAGGAACTGCCCATGCACCCTTAATGTATCCCCCATATGTGCATGCATTATTATTATCATGGAGGAAGTCTGGTGTGTCAAACCTAGCTCTTTGGCAATTCAGTCCAGTGCTGTAAACACAAGCAAATGCTATTTTTTTTTGTTGCAAACTGTGGCTTGTTCAGTGACTAACCTATACACATTTAATATGCAATCAAGATAATTTTAAACTAGGAAGGAGAGGGATACGGTTGGGCGAGGCTAGGTAATCTTGATGCCTGATTTTAGCATTGAGAGAGAGGAAAATGGAATAAGAAATGATAGAGCATTGGGAGCAGAACGATAGTGTAAATACCAGTCTAATAGTCAATATTGGCAGTAGAATGACTGTGCCCAATCAGGTAAGGAACATGAGTGAAGTCAAACAACAAAAATTAAAATGTTTGTATGCTAATGAAAGGAACCAGAGTAATGAAATGGAGGAAACAGAGCTACAAATAGATGAAGTGAAACCAGATATTATAAGGATAACAGAAAGATAGTGGCATAGTAGTCATGACTGCCACACAAGTATTGACGGGTATGTGCTGTTTAGGAAAGACAGATTTAAAGGCAAAGATGACAGAGTGGTGCTGTATATCAGTGATGAGGTATGCTGTAAAGAAATTAGAAATGATGGAATTGATAAAACAGATTCTGGGTAAAATCACACTAGGGAAAAAACTACTAGAGTTTCTCATGGGATAGTACTTGGAGTGTGCTACAGACCACTAGGATCTGATTTGTACATGAATTGAAACCTCTTTGAGAGTTTTAATTAGTAAATACTACTGGGAACTATGTGATTATGGAAGACTTTAACTTCCCTGATATAGACTGGAGAACATGTGCTAGTAGTAATAATAAAGCCCAGATTTTCCTGGATGTGATAACTGATGAATTTCCTCACCAAACATCTGCTAAACCAACTGTCTCAGATTTGGTTTTGGTGAGTAGTGAGAATCTTAAAGAAGAACTGGTTGTAGGGAATAACCGCTGTTCGAGTGACTGTGAGCTAATTAATTTCAAACTAAATGGAAGGATAAACACAAATGTGACTAGGTTCCTTGATTTCAAAAGAGGTAGCTTTAAATAATTAAGGGAATGATTTGGGGAAATGGATTGGGAAGAACAGCTCTTGGTTATAAAGGTGGAAGAGATCTGGAATTACTTCAAGTAAAAAATGAGCTATCTGAAGCCTGCATCCTAACAAAGGAAAAAAAACAAAACATTCAGAGATCATGCCTTGCCAAGCTGATTTCCTCTTTTTGAGAAGATAACAGATTTTTTGCACAAGGGAATCTAATTAACCCAAATTTCAGTAAGGTATTTGATATGGTTGCACATAGGGAACTATTAGATAAATTAGAAAAGATGGCGATTAATATGAAAATAGAAAAGTGAATAAGAAAGTGGTTAAAGGGGAGACTACTAAAGGTCATACTGAAACATGAACCATCAGGCTGGAGGGAGGCTAATAGTATAGCTCCTCAGGGATTGGTCTTGGGACCAATCTTATTTAAACTTTTTATTACTAACCTTGTGCATACAAAAAGTGGGAATGTGCTAATAAAGTTTGCAGATGAAACAAAGTTGGGAGGCGTTGCCAATACAGAAAAAGATCAAGATATCATACTGGAAGAGCTGGATGACCTTGTAAGCTGGAATAATAGTAGTAGGTTGAAATTTAACAGTGGAAAGTGCAAGGTCATGTATTTAGAGATTAATAACAAGAATTTTTGCAATAAGCTAGGAACACATCCGTTGGAAGGGACAGAAGCGGAGCAGAAACTGTGTGTGTGCTGATTGATCACAGGATGACTATGAGCCACCAACATAACGTTGTCATGAAAAAAGCTAATGCCATCCTAGGATGCATCAGCTGAACTATTTCCAGTATAGATAGAGAGGCATTATTTCCGATACAAGGAGCTGGTAAGACCCCATCTGGAACACTGTTAACAGTTCTGATCCCCCCATGTTTAAGAAAGATTAGTTAAAAAAGTAACAGGTACAGAGAAGAGCTACTAGGATGATCTGTGCAATGGAAAACCTGCCTATGAGAAGAGAGTCAAAGAGCTTGGCTTGTTCAGCCTAACCAAATGAAGGCTGAGGGGAGATATGATTGCATCCTCTGAATTCATCAGATGGATAAATACTATGGAAGCAGAGGAATTATTTTAAGTTCAGTGCCAATATGGACACAAGAACAAATGGATATAAACTGGTCATCAGGAAATTTAGACTTGAAATTAGATGCAGATTTCTAACCATCACAGGAGTGAAGTTCTGGAATAGCCTTCCAAGGAGAGCTGCGGGGAAAAAAAGTGTAGCTGGCTTCAAAACTGAGTTTGATAAATTCATGAGGAGGGGCCATAATGGGACAGCCTCGTTTGGCAATTGACTGATCATTGACTAATGGAGGTAAGTATGCCAATGACCCGAGATGGGACATTTAATGGCATGGGTTCTAAACTATTTAGAGTTCTTTCTTGGATGTCTGGCTAGTGAATCTTGCCCATATGCTCAGGGTTTAACTAACTGTCATATTTAGAGTTTGGAAGGAATTTGCCCCTAGGGCAGACGGCAAAGGTTGTGGGTGAGTTTCACCTTCCTCTGTAGCATCAGGCACAGCTCAACTGCTAGCAGATTGTCTGTATATTAAAATCTTTAAACTATGATTTGAGGACTTTAATAACTCTGTCATAGGTTAAAGATTTATTACAGAAGTGGTTTGGTGAGGTTCTGTGGCCTGCATTGTGCAGGATGTCAAACTAGATGATCACGTTGGTCCCTTCAAACTTCAGTGTCAATGAGGAATTAAAAACTGTACCATAAAGCACACATACAAGGAGGCCAATTTTAGATAAACTGGACTTCTGTCTAGAGTATAATGCTTGAAAGCATGTTATAGCAAAGCAAAGAATGCTTTGCTACTGTACTGTAGGTTAGCAAAGAATGGGACGCAATCCCAAACCTTCCATAAAGCAGTAGAAGAAAAAACAGTAACTTCCTTTGGGTCCCATTACACAATTCTGCCACACACTGTGTACCATTTCATAATGCATACATTCCCATTGACTAGAATGTTTGGGATTGTCTCTTTTTATTTTTAATGTACAATGGCAGTCTTTGCTTTTCCATAAAATACTTGCAAATTACTATCCCAGAAACAGAAATAAATAAAGATTTTCCCAGCTGTGACTTGGCATTTAAACAGAGCAAGTTGTTTTTATTTGTTGTGTCTGTTGTATTAATGATACAGTGAGCAAAATTAAAGCTCTAATTTTAGGACTGCTGCAGCCTTTGTTTTACAGGCTGATAATTCCTCTTCAAGGTGAGGCTACCAGCTGTTTGTGCAGGGTTTGGCAAGAGTCACAGCTTGAGCCTGCCATCATTCACAATAGCTCTTTAATTTTGTTTTTGTTCACTACTCACTGATATTTTTATAGAACTGGTCATGTTTTCTGTTGAGGTGCCACATTTGTCTTCATTTGTTATCTCCAGTTTGGATTACTATATGCAAAAAAAGCCCCAAGGAGTCGTGTAGCACTTTAAGACTAACAGATTTATTTTTCGCATGAGCTTTCATGGGAGAAAAATCCCACTTTTGTCAGATGCTTTGAAGATGGGTGGACTTATAGAATGGAATGAAAATAAATGCAAGGGGGTGTAAAATATAGGATCAGGTGATACAGTAACAGCAAATCAGAGCAGTTGTTAGGTTCAAACCCTGGGAAGCCTGAAGTCAAATTACCTTTTGTAATGGGAAAAGAACCCATAGTCTCGATTAAGTCCTGCTTCCACAGAATTTAGCTTGCATATTAATTCGAGTTCAGCTGTTTCTCTTTGAAGTCTTGATGTCCCAGCCACATCTCTGATGACAGTCGTTAACAAATCATTTATTGAAAGATTAGAAAGATGGAAGTGGTTTCTTTGTTATGTGATTTCTGATACCAGCTCTGTGTTCATTTATTCTTTTGCTCAGGGATCATCCTGTTTGTCCAATGTATAAGGTGTTGGGGCATTTCTTGCACATGATGGCATTGATCACATTAGAAGATGAGCAGGTAAATGAGGCTTTGATGGAGTAGCAGGCTTAATTAGAGCCTATGATGGTATCTATTGTACAGATATGTGGGCAGACTTGGCAGCGCAGTTTGCTGCAGGGGTGTGTCCCTGCTTCAATGTTTCTGTTGTTAGATCTGTAGTTGCTGATGAGCATCTGTTTAAAATTGGGGGGCTGTCTGTAGGCAGGGAGAGCTCTGTCTCCCAAGGCTTGAGAGAGAGAGGGATCATCTTTTAGAATAGGCTGTAGGTCCTGAATGATCTGTTGCAGAGGTCTGACTTGAGGGTTGTATGTGGTGACTAGTGGTGTTCTGTCGTTTTCTTTCTTGGGCCTCTCCTGTAGTAGACGACTTCAGGGAACCCGTCTAGTTCTGTCAAGTTGTTTTCTTATTTCCCCAGGTGGGTACTGTAGTTTCAAGAATGCTTGATAGAGATCCTCAAGATGTCTGTCTCTGTCTGAGGAATCAGAGCAGATACAGTTATATCTTAGGGCTTGGCGGTAGACAATGGATCGTGTGGTGTGTTTAGGATGGAAGCTCGAAGGATGTAGGTAACTATACCGATCAGTAGGTTTTCAGTACAGGGTGGTGGTTATGCATCTATCCCTGATTTGTACTGTAGTGTCGAGAAAGTGGATCTCCTGTGTGGAGTGTTCCAGGCTCAATTTGATGGTGGAGTGGAAACTGTTGAAATCTCTGTGAAAATCTTCAAGAGAATCCCTGCCATGTGTCCAGATGATGAAGATGTCATCAATGTAGCGTAGGTAAAGAAGAGGTGTTTTGGGATAAGACTTCAGGAAATGTTGTTCTAAGTCTCCCATAAATATGTTGGCATATTGTGGGGTCATGCGGGTGCCCATAGCAGTGCCACTGATTTGCAGATATAAATGATCTTCAAATCTGAAGTGGTTGTGGGTGGGCACAAAGTCCAGTCACAAGCTGTGCTGTGGCATCATCCGGGATGGTTCTTCTAAAAGCTTGTAATCCATCCTTGTGCGGGATGTTGGTGTAAAGAGCTTCTACATCTGTAGTGGCCAGAATGGTGTTTTCTGGTAGTTCTTCAATGGACTGTATTTTCCTCAGGAAGTCCATGGTGTCTTGAAGATAGCCAGGGATGTTGATAACATAGGGTCTGAGGCGGGAGTCCACATAGCCAGATAGGCCGGCAGTAAGAGTGCCAATGCCTGAGATGATGGAGTGTCTAGGGTTTCCTTTTTTATGGATTTTAGGTAGTAGATAGAACATCCCTGGCCACGGTTCTGGTGGTGTTTCTGTTTTTATATGTTCCTGTGCTGTCTTAGGGAGTTTCTTGAGTAGGCATCATAGTGCCCATATCTTGTTTTCTTTTTGTTTCTCATCATAATTTTTTTAAGTCATGCCACTGCACATGTACAAAGGTATGCAAAACTGCAATATCTAAACTGAGGTGAAAATCACGTTTACTGACTAACAGAATTGCAGGGTTGTGGTTAGTGTACACTATAGAATGCACAGAGTTCACATTTGCACAAGGAAATGTGTCCTAGTATGTCTGTGAGAATATTTCTGATATGATTATTCAAAGTAGATTCATTTTCTGACTGGTTTTTCTTCAGAAGTGATGTATCTTTGGGTTACTAATGCCACTGTACTCTAATGCCAAAGAATACAGGCAGATGGGAAACAACCTGCCTCATCAATGAGTATTTTTGAGAGTTGGACATTTTTTCTTATGTGAAATCAGAAATAAAAGTTGAAATCTCAAAAAAGACTGCAAAGTGCAAAATGTAATTTTTGTTTGCTTGAACAATGGACACATTTTTTCAGTGATTTTGAAATGGTTTATTTCACTTTTTATCTTTTAAGTGTTTTTTGCAGTCTAATAAACTTAGAAACAAAACTTGTTTCAAACTTGGTTTTCTTTTTCATTTCAAATATGTTGAAATGGAACATTTTGAGAATTCCAAAACTTTTTTTCCAAATAAATGTTCTGCAGCAGGAGATTCACTGAAACTGAGCCTGTTTTCATGAACAATTTAGGTTCAATGAACAGGCATTTTTTGATGAACAAAAAAAAATTGTCAAAAAATTTTGACCATCTCTGTTAGAGAGGAAGACAAAGTAAAACAGGCACTTAAGCCTTAATCCTGCATCTTTTGTGCACTCAGAACAACCCTGCTCATGGCAAACAAATGGCAAAGGTGTTTCTCTTTCTCCTATATGTTTCTTCCCCTGCTTCCACCCTTAACCACTTACTTTTATTTATTTTTGTTTTATTGTTTTTTGCTGTTTATTCCAAAGCCGAGCCTTCGTAATGCTGTAGGAAGTGGCAGAGCAATGCAATTAATAACAAACTGTTATGGCAGGAGTCTGCAATCTGCTTCTCCAGAGCCACATGCAGCTCTTTGGCTGCCCCCTTTTGGCTCCCGGCCCACTCCTGGCTCTGCCTGCCCTCGCCCCCACCCCAGTGGGGGGATCCTGTTGGTGGCCTGCGCCAGGCTTCCCCTGCCACCAGGGGACACTTGGAGGGGCCTGCTCCTGGTTCTGCCTCCCCTTGCACACCCTCTCTCCGACAGCACCCTAACCCAGCTCCCCCTCCCATGAAGCTACACCCATTGTGGCTCTCATAATACTTGGCTCTTGAAGGAATTTTTAAAAATGACTCTTCTTATCTTTTGGGTTGCCGACTTCTACGTTATGTGGTGTTCACCCCACACCAGTTTTGAAGGGTTTAAAGATGGCTAAATTAACCACTTAAATTGCAAGGGAAAATAATCTACAGTCACTCTCAGACAGGAGGGAGATATGTCAGAGATTACAGGGTTTGTCACAAAGCCAAAGGGTGAGGTAACCACAGTTACAGAGGAAGCTCAGATAGTTGGTAAATTCAAAAGTATGGTTGAATAGCAGGAGGAAGTTTGAACCCAGAGAAGTAGCAACAAAGGCTGGGAGTAAGTAGACCATAGCTCCAGAGCATGGGGTCCTTGGGCTGGACCTTGGAGTAAAAGGTGGGTCTGGGTTCTCCTGCTGGCCCCAGAGAAGTGGCACAGCCTTGGCTGTAGAACGGAGGAGTACTTGGAACTACAGTGCGACAGCTTTTCCAAAGAGACTTTGATAGGGACTGGAAGGAAAGGAGTATAATGACCTGGCCAGAAGAGCAAGTCACAAAGAGGCAGCAGCTGACTCTGAAAAAAGACTAGCTAGCATTCTAGAGACTGAGATTGAAACAACAGACTCAGTGACCACAGGAATTTGTGTCTTATCAATGGCAAGCTAAGCCAGATCAGCCATGAGGAGGCACACTACACAAACATTTAAAAATTGTATGTATAATCTTGCAGAATTTTGTCCAATAACCTGCAGAGTTACTTATGCCAAGGGCAGAGTAAAATGTGATATGCTCAAATCACAGTTTTAGAATTTTTTTGTTTATTTACTTCTTTAGGAATTTGCAAAAAACAAAACTAAATAAAAACACCCCTCCCCATACAACTATATGGTTTTGACCAGAACACAATTTGTACTGCAAGAAGAGAGAAGAATGTGCAGCAGAAGAAAAACGAATAGGGCAGTCAGTAGTTTCCAGCATAATCCAGTCTTCATTTGGCTACTACAAGTGTAATAAATGAACACTTGTAATAAGGATTGTGCATTTTGTGCAGGAATAAGTTTAACATATGTGCATGTATGTGTGTAAACAAGCATAACAACTTGCTGCTTGTGTTTGATCCTCTGACATGTCAAATGCATGTTTTTCCCTTTCTAGGAGAGGAGGAAACTGGACTCCTTAGACTGTAGTTAGTTTGGGTAAAATGTCAAAAGAAAAAGCTCAACAAAATAAAATTGAAAAGGTCAAATGAAGAAAAGGGAGTGAGGCCAAGGGAGGGTGGAATAAATAATCCAACATATTGCCTTTGTCTGCAAATGGTAAAGGGAAAGATGAAAAGGAGGCAAAGATGCCAAAGTCAGAGGAATGAAAGTTTTTGAAATCTTTCATAAAGGGTCTGACGAGGTGGGATTTTCTCCCACAAAAGCTTGTGCAATAAATTTGTTAGTCATTAAGTGCTACAGGACTCTTTTTGTTTTGTTTTGTTTGTTGTTGTTGTTGAAACCTGTTTACTCTAGGGTTCCAAATACGAACAGCAAGGAGGAGACGAAAATACCAAATGTTTACATCACTGGTTGTGGTTATGGCTCTGGACAGGAAGTGCAACTGTATACTTGCTCATGTTTGCTAAACAAATTCCTTTTTCGAGTGGTCTGACAAGTAAACCCTGAATTTAACAATCTTCATTAACTATAAAGAATAGCAATGATGAAATGTGCTATCTTATATAATTGTCAGAGTAGAGAAGTAAAGGATTACTCCTACTCCAATCAAAGTCCATAGAAATATTCCCATTGACTTCAGTAAGAGTTAGAATGAGTCCAAAATTGTTCACAGGGAGATACATATTCTAAAAAATTGTCCTGAAGAATGTAGACAAAACATCTTTGTGGTTTGCACAACAGATGCTGCTGCAACCACTACCATTGTGGTTGTAAGAAAGACATGGAAGAAGGAAAAGATGCAAGCCAGAGGTATCATTTTAGGTTGCTAGAACATGCCTTTTTAGTGGTTTACCACAATGGATAGTTAAATATCCTAGCTGTAGGGGTTTGCTTAGCACAAGTTTCTAGGACAGATTTTTTAGAAAAACATCGTGCTCTTACATAGTGTTTCTCAGCTTTACATAAGCAATATTATCCCCATTTTACAGACAGAGAAATTGAGGCACAGGGAGGTGATAGATGTGCCCAACAAATACTGAGAAGGCCATCGGTGGGCATAGAACCAAGGTTTCCTAAGTCCTAGTTTAGCAGTCGATTGACTGGGCTACACTGTCTCATAGTGGTGACAGCCATCATGACGGAAGACATAATGGCTACCTAACCAAACTAAGAGCTATTTTTATTAGTGAGAAAAGCAGAGATACATGCCAATAAAACCACTGTCTATGGCGAGCTGTGGTTATGTCCGGACCAATAAAAATTAAAGGCCCTGATCCTGCAGCTTTTCCACTTTGGATGAGACCTAGGACTGAGTAGTCCATTGACTAGCTTTATGGCTCCAGGTTGACTGGAAGTCCTTACATAAACTGCTTCTGAGTAAGACTAATTGTGGCAAACTGGAGAATGCCATACTGTAGCCATTTGGAACAAGGAAAGAATACTTATGAGTGCTTTAAAATATTTATTTTAATTACCATGAGAAGCCTTTATGGTAGCCCAGTTGACCCTGGATCCGTGAAGGTTCTTTTTCTTCTTGGGAAACATTTTAAAATTAGATTCACTCGGAATCAGATGTACGTCTGAAGTTGAACTTTTCCAATACTATAACTATCAGTCTACCACGCTCAGGGGAACAATTTGTGTAAATGCTATAACTATATCTCTCACAATTTGCTATGGAAACTTCAAAAAAAGAAAAGAAGGAAGAATGCATGACTTGTTTCTTGTGACAGTCTAGCGATCATTTCCAATATCATTTCAGAAACCCTCGCATTGTCAGTAAATAAAATATTGATGATACACAACACTGAAAGAGCTGTGTGGAGTACTGGATGAAAGCAATGACTGTATAGGCTGTCTACAGCACCAATTTGCTATGAGCTGGAATACACAAAAATGGGAAATTCAGTGAATACCATGAGGACAAGACAGACAATCTACATTTGCAAAGAAGTGAAATAGTCTGTGAAACCTACACGTACACAAAACCACAGCAACTTAAGAAGAAAACCTACAAATTTGTGAGTGCCATTATTACGTCATTTCATGAGGTATTCACATAAAAATGGTGTTTGCAGTTTGGGTCTCAGGGGGTCTCACTTCCAAGCATGACACTCAAAATCAGAGAGAATACACATCTTTTATTACTGTTATGAAACCCTGGAAGAAAACACAAGTTGTCACAACTGGCTTGAATAATCTATTTTTCATACATCATAAAAAGGAAAGCCTTTTGGAAACATTCCTTTCATGGTGAATTTCTGGCTTTCATTATAAATAAGAAATTAACCTTACTTCTGTCCGTTAATTTTTATACTTATTTTTAAATTATTTTTTAAAATAAATTATTCACAAGATATTTATACTAGCCCACATCTGCAGTATAAGTAGATATGTGACTAATTTTACTTTTGTGTGGTTTTAGTATTTCTTATTAGGTTGCAGAATTTCTTTGCTTCTCCCCCTCTTTCCCTCAAGAACATGTTAGTCATAAAATTGAGTATATTAGAACCTGACAAAAATATCTAACTGTACATATGTTATGAACTTTCCTGTTAAGCAGATTAGTGAGCATTGGTCCTACTAGGTATTTTTCCAGTCTGTGTAAAAAATGACCATGGCATATTATGTATTGTAGATTGGCTAGCGCCTCTGCTTACTATGCAGAAAGTCCTGGGTTCAAGCCCTAGGGGGGTTGGACTTGATGATCTCCTGAGGTCCCTTCTAACCCTATGATTTGATTCTATTCTATTCTGCAAATGGTATCCTTACCAGGTATTGTGGACATGTTTCTTTATGCTTCTAGCATATGTTCCTTTACTTTCAAGTATAGCAGTTTTTTAAAAGTTACTGTTCTCTTGAACTACAATTGGAGATGGGTGAGTGATAGCTTCCAAGAACTACCTTTTTTATTACAATCACGTCCGTCAGAGACCACTGGTTTTCTTATGCTGTTAAGATTACTAGATAACTAAAGTAGGAATGGAATTCAGTCTCTCAGAGGCACAGACATGATACTGCAGAGGTGTGGGGTAGAATTAAGAGAAATGTACTTTTCAACTCATAGAATCATAGAACTGGAAGGGACTATGAGAGGTCATCAAGTCCAGTCCCCTGCACTCATGGCAGGACTAAGTGCCATCTAGACAGGTGGTTTACAAACGTTTTTTCTTGGGACACAATTGAAAAAAATAATTTTTGCCTGCAACCCAACAATTACATGGTTGACCAAAACAAACAAGGGGTTCTGTGCATTTATTTGATTAACACAGCAATCCCTTTGGAAACTCTTGACCAAGGCATTCCAGTCTTTAGGTGGCAGCAGCAGGGGATGCTGCAACCCAGTACCTCAAGGTCTGCAATCCATTGCTAGGCCACAACCTATGTTTGAAAACCACCGATCTAGACCATCCCCGACTCAGTCAATGAAGCACAGTTTGCTGCACGCCTTCCTTCACTATATCTCTCACACCCACATTTCTGCCATCAGCTTGCTTCTCCCAACTCTCCTCTTCTCTGCCTTGCCCAGCCTTCTATGTCAGGGCATAGGGCATCCTGAGAAGGTAGCCAGTAGGTGACTTATGAGTTCTTGTGCCAGGGAAATTGTTCTTCAGCATAGAGCTTCTTTATATTGCCCTGGATCATTTATTTTAGCATGCAGTGGTCAGAATAGGGGTGGAGATCTCATCTTTAGGACACTTTGGCTTTGATATTTCACAGAACTACTCGTGCTTAAAGTTAACCATATGTTTTAGTTCGTTGCTGGACTGAGCCCTTACAGTTGAGATACTGTTGAAGAAACTTTGGGAACATCTGTGCAAGACATGACTTCCAAATTTTGAAGTAAACCAATTCTTTTTCTCTCTCCATGTCCCTTTAGGCTGCCTGTGATAGAGTGGTTTCCCTGCACTGGCCTTTATGGGGTTAATAAGGGCTCATGTGCTGCAACCAATGGGCTGTGACCAGGACAGAGCCAATCTGGGGCCAACAGTTCTGTATAAAAACTAGGTAACTTAGAGGAACTTTTGTATCAAGAGCTGATATGCAAGGGATGTCCAGGCCTTGAAGAAATGATAAGTCCGTATGCAATAGCATTGCATTAGGATATAGGTGGTAACTGCAAAGCAGAAATACTGGTGAAAGGTGAATCTGTGTTCCACAGTCTCTGATGAAAACCCTCACATAAGCTATTTTGGACTGCAGATATAGGGCAACAGGTGAACAACACTTGGAGGTGAGACCCTTGACATTTCTGTAGAACACCACAAAACCCAAAAAATTCATAAATAGGAAAAGGGGAAAGGTGAAGAGGAATATTCTAGTAGGGAAAATATGTCAATTATACACAAGAGCCCCTGAACCAATGACCTAAAGCCACCCTGACAATTTTAAGATCAAGGACCACATTTGGGAAGCAAGAATGAGAAAATTTAGTTTATTTTTAGGGGGTATAAAGGTACAGAGCATGTTATGTGTAAGAAAAGGTATTTAAGGCCTTAGGATTTGGGAGAGAATTTGAAGCTTCCATTTCCTTAAACCTGAGCTCAATTTTCTCGAGAGAACATCTTTACAGACCCACAAACTTACTTTCTCTTAGATAGTTTTTATTGTTTTATCTTAGTTAACTATATATCAGGGTTGCACTCCAATTGAAGCATCAAAATCCTTACATCAGGGAAGTTTAAGTAGAAGCAACTGTAATCTGTGAGCTATTTTATAGAAATCATAACTTGTAGCCTACCAATTATCTTCTGGATGCACTGATGTATTTCATTGTTATTTCATTATATGTTCATCAATCAGTACTCTTATCAATTATATGCCTTATGTTGTTAGCAATAAAACAATTGTCATAAAATCTCTTAAATCTGTGTACATCTGATCTTCCCCTGGAGAAGTCCATAGCAAATTAGTTTTAGTCGTGATTTATCTGTGGTCAGGTTCAGACTAGAACCCTCATTCCGCAAACCAGCTTGATAAAATCCATATTGGCTATTCAAGATTCCAAACTAATTACAGAATTTGGCTACACTCTGGAGAGCTCACAGACTGCCACTGGGAGCCGAGCAGGAACCCCGCGGTCCTAAAGGTGCAGAAGGCAGCGGAGGTACTGAGAGTGGTCCAGAGATGAGGGACTGGCATGGAACTGGGGGATGCTGAGGTTCCAGTAGGGAAACAACACCAGATGGTGGGAGTGACCCCAAGGTGAGGGCACTGATTTGACTGGACTCCCAGGCCACTGAGATCGTGACTAGTGGCCAGAATCAGAGAATGGAATTTGCCCCCCAGAAGGGGGGGAAATGGACTAAGGATGCAGCCACAGGTCTGAATATCCTGAGTGACTCAGTTGGAGGGCTGAGATCCTTGTGAGAGATGTAGCACTGACCACTTGGTGGGGACCACTTGAGTTAATCCCCAAGAACACCAGCAGGAGGTGCTCACTGGGGAAGTCCTATGCTGATAGGCCGTCCCACTGCCCTCTTCCAAGTATTCACTATCTCTGCCTTCAGGAATGAATTTTAAAGACTTGGGACCAATACTATTAACCATGCCATCATATATAAAGCAATACCACAAACACTTTGAACAAGCCAGCAAATCTGCCCCTAATACTATGGCAGCTAAAGAAATTAAATCACACAGCTAAAATTATATTGAGCCAGGGTTTCTTCTTATTGCCCTCATTTTAGTATTAGTTCCCTTTCACTACCTTCTGCAGCTTTGGGTGGCTATGGTGGCTATGATGCCTATAAGCATCCTTAATAACAATACAGTTCTTCTAATAATTGACAAATAAATCATTCTGCAACCAGCTCAAGATGAAATGAGCAAAGCAATATCTTGTTCACTCAGTGTATATAAATAAATTTACCAGCCATGAATCTACTTTGAAAAGCAACTTCTATTATCTCCGGCCCTACAATTCAGAAATATATTTTGTCCCATACTCCCAAACATAAGAAACAAAAGCTGTAAAAGTATCTTGCAAAAATGTACTACATATTACTCTTATCCCCAAATTACAGAGATTTTTTCATTTACTTTGGTTTAGAGTATCATTAGCATCTGGGCAATTTCTGATTGGACTTGGAATATGGTGTCATTTTTCCTTTAAAGAATGTTCTTTAAGATGTAAATAACTTGATGAAAAGAGTAAAATAGACTAATGTTTTCCCTTGAGGTTAGGTTTTTCTATAACAGAATATAGCCATTATCTTTTTCCATGAATGTAAACTGGATCTTTACAAGCCAATTGCTTGAAGGCATGATTAACTTCACACCAATCACTTATGATTTCCATGATGTGTCATTTCTTAGTATTTTCAGAATATATAGTGAGATTTTTAATCATCATAATGAATCCCGTACATCTTTCTGTTAATACATTTAAGAGAAATGCATTCCCTCATGCACTGCCCATTATAAAGCAGACAGCCCAATCAGCTGTGTTCGTTGTCTACATATATCATTAGACTGAGATTTTCAAGCTGACTTAAGGACTCTGGATAAGCAATTCCCATTAGGATTTTAGGTAGCTTTGAAACTCTCAACCTGAATATCATTGCTTTTCTTTTTCTAAAACGGATTAAGAGTTCACTATTCCAATGTGCTCCAATGGTTAGCTCTAGCACATTCATTGGGTATATTTATGATGGTGTTTTGAAAAGCTTGTGCAAATGGAGGTGGTCTGTTACATATTCTGAATGGAACAGAGTATGGGGATTTGTCAGCAGAGAAATAGGTGCCATTGACAAAGCATTCAGCTGGGATCAGAGCACCTATATAGATGGGCACACTGATCAGGGGCTGCTGTTCAGAACTCCTCCACTATCCACCCTCTGTTTAGAATATTTCCTGTAATTCTGGAGCATCCAAAACAATGAGTTCACATTTCTGCTGTAGGTCCAAATAATAGCTTCCTCCCTTTTGAAATTTTCCTGTATGTACGATGGAGGGAAGGTGCTGCATATGTTACGCCAATTTGGGAGGGGAAAAAAAAAAGGAGATGATGAAAGAGTAGGAAGGGTATGATCAGGAAATTTTCAACAAAAATGAAAACAATTAAAAATTTCCCACTTAAAATGTTGATTATTTTTGCCAAAAAAATAAGAGAGAAAAAAGGTCAATTCCAAAAATAGAAATACCACCACATTACCTTATGGGAGTTGTAGTCCACATGCATCATTCTTTCATTATCTTCTCTACTCAGATTATATTTCCCATGATGAACCTTTACACCTCTTATAAATTCTGTGGATGATACCAAAGCTGGCACAGGTTGCAAAATACTCTGAAGGATAGCATTAAAATTCAAAACGAGTTGGACAAATTGGAGAAATGGTCTGAAATAAACAGTATGAAATTCAATAAGAACAAATGCAAAATATTCAACTTAGGAAAAGAAAACAAATCAGATGCACACATACAAAATAGGAAATGTCTGTGTAGGAAGGAGTACTATGGAAAGAGATCTGAGGTCATATTGGATCACAAACTAATTATGAGTCAGTGTAACACTGTTGCAAAAAAGCCTAACCATTCTGAAATATATTAGAAGGAGTGTTGTAAGGAAGGTGCATGAAAAATTCTGCTCTACTCCATGCTGATAAAGCCTCAGCTGGTATATCATGCCCACTTTTGAGTGCCACATTTCAGGAAAGTTGGGGACAAAGTGAAGAACGCTCAGAGACAAAGAACAAAAATTACTGAAAATCTAGAAAATGAGGGAAGTGAGCAAAAAATTGAGTTTGTTTACTCTGGAGAAAAGATGACTGTACAGGGACACAATAACAGTTTTCAAGTATATAAAAAGTTGTTACAATGAGAACTGAGAAAAAATATTCTTGTTAACCTCTGAAGATAGGACAAGAAACCCTGGTCTTAAATTGCAGCAAGGATAATTTAAACTAGACTTCAGAAAAAACTCCCTAGCTAGCAGGGTGGTTAAGCATTGAAATAAATTGCTTCGGGAAGTTGTAGATCTCCATCTCTGAAGATTTTTGAAGCAGATTAGACAAACTGTCAGGTATGAGTCGTGCCATGAGTGTAGGGGGCTGTACTGGAAGACCTCTGAAGGGCCCCTCCAGTCTTACAATTCTATCTCAGTCATGGAAGGTAATTATGCCATTTAGACCTTAGCTGGAATAATGAATCCAGTTATGGGCACCCTTTAGGAAAGGTTTGAAAAAAGAATTATAGATAATCAAGAGAAGAGCAACAAAAATAAGAGGCTTAGAAAACATAACTGATGCAGAAAGTTTGAAAGAATTCACCATATTTATTCTAGAGAAAATAAAGCTTAGGAGGGGCACGGTAACAGCTTTCAAATATGTAAAAACTTCTTATAAACAGGATAGCAATTAACTGTGATCACTGTCTACCAAGGGTAGGACAAAAAGTAACTGGTGTAATTTGCAGCAAGGATGATTCAGGACTGACACTAGAAAATATTTTCTAACAATAACAATAGTTAAGTTCTGGAACAGGGTCATGGGGAATGCCCATAACAGGATGTTTAAGAAGAGATTAGTCAAATATTTCTCAGAGATGCTTGAGGTATACTTACTCTTCCCTGAGAAGAGGGAACTGGCCACTTGAGATCCCTTGTAGTCTATAATTCAAATTTGAGACCCTGAGGTCAGATTTGTGGAAATGCTGACTTTGCAGCTGCAGCTGAAGTCAGCGGGCACTGTGCTTTACCCATATGAAGTGTTACATAATACAAAGTATTCTGGAAAAATCACCCAAAATTAATGGACGCTTTTGACCTTAAATGTCTGTGCCTCAGTTCTCCATCTGTAAAACTGAGATAATATGACTCATCTCAGAGGAATGGTATGACTGAAAATTTAATTAACATTTGTTAAAACACTCATAGGGATCAGCACTCAGGTGGAAATAAATAATTCTGACTTCAGATTGGGGTTTAAATAGTGGGCATTAAACAAATTCAACCACACACTCAACAATGAGAATGAAACAAAATACTGCATCATAACTGCTCATTAATTGAGCACTGTCTAGCTTATGCTGTTGAAGAGGCAGGGTCCCTTCAAAAAAGTGTATGTAATCACGTATTAAGTCTATATTGTAGTTAGAACATAAGGAAACCCTAATTTGCATTTTTTCTAAGTTGTAAGTGAATTATTTTGCAATCTGAACATCATTTTACAAGTTTTTTGTGTGTGTGCATGTGCATCTGTGTGCAATACATATTTAGGCCAAACAGGTACCCACATATAGATATAGGAGTTCAATTTTAGTTATGCTCTTGCTGCCAAAAAGGCCAATGGCATACTGGGCTGCATCAGAAGAAGTGTTACCAGCAGATCAAGGGATGTGATCATTCCCCTCTATTCTGCACTAGTGAGGCCACATCTGGAATACTGTGTCCAGTTTTGGGCTCCCCACTACAAAAAGGACAGGGACATGCTAGAGAGAGTTCAGAGGGAGGGCAACCAAAATGATCAAAGGGCTGGAGCACAAGCCCTATGAAGAAAGACTGAAGGAACTAGGCTTATTTAGCCTGCAGAAGAGAAGACTGAGGGGGGATTTGATAGCAACCTTCAACTACTTGAAGGGTTGCTCCAAGGAGGAGGGAGCTCGACTGTTCTCGGTAGTAACAGAGGGCAGAACGAGAAGCAATGGCTTCAAGTTACAGCTGGGGCGGTCCAGGCTGGATATTAGGAAAAACTTCCTTACTAGGCGAGTGGTGAAGCATTGGAATAAGCTGCCTAGGGAGGTGGTGGAATCTCCATCTCTGGAGGTGTTCAAGGCCCAGCTGGACAAAACCCTGACTGGGATGATCTAATGGGAGTGGTCCTGCTTTTTTTGGCAGGGGGTTGGACTAGATGACCTCGTGGGGTCCCTTCCAACCCTATGATTCTATGATACACACACACACCCCCTCCAAACTAAATATATACCTGCATTCTGTCATGAAAGAGTCTATTTGTTTGGAAAATACTTAAAATGGGGAATATTGCTTGAACTGCTAATAGCTTTAAAACACAATGATCCTGAAAGCTTAAACTGCTCAAACTATGAGCAGCTGGGTTTGTACGCAGGCTTTGGCAGCACTTCTATTCTGGAATGAGGCGGGGACGACGCAGAAGAACCACTACAGCAACTCTGTGCCACCCAAGGATTTTCCCTTCATAGGAGAATCCTCAAGTACCATTGTAAATTTGCTTCAGGGCAGCTTTGTACTGCTGTTGCAGTACAAAGCTATTGTAGCACAGCCAAAGATGCGTGCCTATGTAAGGTAATATACTACAAAGACGGGCATGATTAAAGTCAATAGTGTTTTATACAATATGCATTGTATTATTTATAAAACTAAATATGAAGTACCTACTCTAGAGATAAGAACAGTTCCAAAAAGCAAAAATACCATATGTCAATTTCTCGCTAAAAAACATCACAACCAGCCATAGCTGCAGTGAGTTTTCAACTGATACGCAATAGAACGAATCACTTTTGTTTATTTTGAAAGAAAGAAATTACTTTAGGATGAGAATTTCAAAACACTTTGAGGCAAATAAAAGAATGAAAGGAATCCAATAAAAAGGGTAGTTCACAGATGGAGTATGAACATTCAGCAATTGAGTGTTTGTATTAGAATCGGTTAGCCAGATTTACCCACTGTAGGCAGTGTACTCTTCTACAGTGTCCAGCATTTATTTTGAGCATCTTATTATTATACTAAACTTCTAACCTTATTCTGGCTCCCAACTTAACTGAACTTAAAACAGTTGTTTTATATTGTTTCATTGATAAATCACAGTATAAACAAACATCTAGCACCTATATTTTTTTATACCAACTATTTACATTTGACATTCTCTTATACATAATGATATATAGTGAAGACTCTATTTAAAGACTACCCATAAACAGTAAGCAAGTCTGTTTTCTCTGCCCTCTTTAAAATGTGGAAAATTTGTTTAATTTTTATTTATACAGGCCCTTCGATCACTGGGCTCTGTGTTAGTTGCTTAAGATTGCAATCAGTGTAGGAGAACTGATATTTCAGATTATTATTTATTTTGTAAAAACAAAATCACAATAACTAGAAAGTAGAGTAGTAGCTGATAAGAAAAGTACAAAGCAATAAACTCTGAAAGTAAAGAAGAGTTTATTGTATTTTTGAAGTGATCTGTAAACATAGACCTTCAGTTCTAATTTTCCCAGCTGATGCAGATGTTCTTTCAAGGAAAAATATTTTTTTTTTTGGTATTTCACTGAAGATTTATACTTAAAAGGGTGGTTTTCAAATAGTGGAGAAAAACAAACAAACAAATCCACAAAACCACCAAAGTCAACAGATGGAGAGAAACTCAAACAGTTTTCAGACTGGAAAAAGGGGGCAACATTATTTTAAAAAGTAATTAGTTAATTATACCAATGTAGTAGAACAAAGTTAAAAATCTTGATTTTCTAATAGACAAGTTGTAAACAAAAAAGGGTGGAATTTACAGATTAGATCAAATAAACTGAACTACTCGAAATCCATAAATCCTGTGAACAAATCTTTGAATGATCAGGACCAAAAACTGTACACAATGCATAATCAACCAGCTCTTTTTTTACACAGCTTTCTACTTCTCTTTAATACATCCAAACATCCAAATAACTTTATCACCAAGTAACTTTAATTACTACTAGCTCACACTGAGCAATCATAACATGCGTTGAGCCATTCACAGTTAATCCCTTGATTTTTTTTTCCTAAGATCTGGCTATTTCTTAATTTTACTGAAAATAGATAAAATATGCACTCTCATAAAAGAAGGAGGCAGAAAAGATACATGATTACTATTACAAGAACATGTTTGTATCTATAGCTAATCTAGAAATAAAAAGAATAAGACAGAATGTCATCCCATGTAAAAGTTAATAACTTACTTTATGCACCAAATTCTGCCCTCTTATGTTCCCCTTACACTCTAGAAACATCAATGAGCCCTACAGTTGGCATAGCAGATAATATTTACTTCAAATTGCCTTATTTTACTATAAGCCTCCTTTCCTTTTCCCTGCCTCTTTTATGGCTTCTTTATCCATATATTAAAAGTCTTCTTTAGTCTCATTGATCCCTCCAAGACAACGGTTACCCTTGGGTTTCTATACTAATAAAAAAATACAGATGTCAAGGTTGATTATATTTGTTACAATAATGAGATAACAAACCTGAATACTTAATGAAAGTTCTTGTGTGATTTCTCCCCAGATTATCTCATTACACAGTGTTTGCACATGAAACAATAGCTGGGACCAGAGTTAACAGTCATTAACATGTGTTGCCAAGAGACACTGTCAGCTGATAATGATGCTGCCACCTCCAACTCTGTAATTAGCAAATACTCTATTGATCAGACAACTTAACTGTTCTATACATGTAATTTGCAGTGACCAAATAGCAAGTGTGAAAAATCAGGACAGAGGTGGGAGAGTGATAGGTACCTATATAAGAAAATCCCCAAATATTAGGACTGCCCCATAAAATCAGGACATCTGGTCACTGATGCAACTACAGAATTTCCTTTACTCTCCTTTTTTTCCCACTAACCTTACAGACCCTAAACCAAAACCTTTTTCTACTGAAAGATAAAGAGGACAGCAAACATGTCAAAAACAAGGGTACATAATAGTTTCCATCGCATTCACTTGCTCATAGCAGCTTTATGCACCAGCTGAGGACATGGTGAAGCACAGCTGAGCTCTCTCCAATTCACAGGCAGAACTTAGGCGCTACACTTGTTCCTCAGCATTGCAACAGTTAACTACAGCATCCTGCTGCCTGCTGGAATTCATAGGCCTGAGACAGGTGCTCAGCCAGGCTCCCTATACAAATCATGAGGACAGTTAGGCACCTAATGAAGGGAATCACAGAAACTATCATGTTGAGGAAGGGGTCTCTTCAGATAGACAATGTGAAAAGCTGAGGAGAACCAGAGGCCAAATTCCCACTCCCAATGAATGAGGCATCTATCCTCAGGCCAATAGGAAAGTGCTTTCTTCCACTCAGGAGTCGCAGCTAGAAGTCATCTCCTAGAGTCAGGTGCCAAACCAAGTCAGCCCTTTTTCAAGAAAATCTAAAGGAATAACCCCTTTAATTCAGTAGTAAGAGATGTGCTCCCTTAGGCTGTGAGACAGCAGGGTTCAGAACCCTGCTTTGTTTAATGCTGAGCAGGGACTTAAACCTGGGTCCCTCATCTCTCAAGGAAGTGCCTTTATCCATGGAATGATGGGAGAGTGGTATTGTGATATAGGTCTCTCCTGCTGGAGTTATTCCACTGCGTATAAACAATCATAAGGTGAGGATGGAAATGGTTGTGTATCCCAGTGGTTAGGGCACTCTCATAAGAGGTAGGAAACTGTACCACATTAGGTAGAGGGGAGATGTGAACCTGGGTGAGGACACTAATGACTGAGCCAAAGGTTATAAAAAGGTAAAGTATCTCCTCCAGTATATTTTCTAGGCTTCAGGGCAAGCTCAGCACATGTCTACCAGATTGGGCCCTAAAGACAAGGTGGGAGGAATGCCTAGTTTGTGGACCTTGCTGAGGGTTTCAGTGTGGGTTAGGCATTGAACTGTTCGGCAGTGTCAGGACTTTGACCTTGTGTGTGCATGCCCAGTTGCCAAAATTTAGGTGCTACCTGGAGTTTATCAGTAGAACTTAGGTGTCTAGGGACCTACATATATAGGTAGCAGCTGAGCAGGGGTTTTGTGAATGCCAGAGTGCTTAAATGTTTGATTAAGTTGCCTAAAATGGCAATTTGGTGCTCATCCATAAGGTCCAAAGGAACTATCTCAGTCCTTCTGCTCTCCCTAGTGAAGAGGAACATGCAACTTTAACTTTTGCTTACTTTTGTGTATTTAACCATGCAGCCTTCATACTGATGATTAACATCGTTCCTTACGTAGAATTTTGTAAAAGTTCACGTGGAGCTAACTCTTGGTATGTTACATTGTGCTCTTGATATGGAACTGTGCAAGAAGTTATATAGAAATGGGCTTGTTTCCTCCAAAATAGGAACATGATTCCTGGGAACACTTTTTACAAGAACATCAGAGAAGGAGCTGAGAGAGCTGATGTTTGCCAAATATTTTAAAGGGCATGCATTCTAAAAGGTAATAACAATAATAAAATATTCTTGCAAACTTTACATTTTAAATAAAACTGTATTTCTCAAATATAAAATGTTACAGCTTTTTCCCTAGCTACCAGGGAATTTCTGGCAATATGAATTACATAAAAATCACCACATATGATTGTGCATAATGATTATCTTATTTAACCTTCAACTACCTGAAGGGATGCTTCAAGGAGGATGGAGCTCGGCTGTTGTCAGTAGTAACAGAGGATAGAACAAGGAGCAATGGTTTCAAGTTGCAGCTGGGGAGGTCGAGGCTGGATATTAGGAAAAACTTTCTTACTAGGAGGGTGGTAAAGCATTGGAATGGGCTACCTAGGGAGGTGGTGGAATCTCTGGCTTTGGAGATGTTTAAGGCCTGGCTGGATAAAACTCTAGCTGGAATAATTTAGTGGGGGTGGTCCTGCTTTTTTTGGCAGGGGCTGGACTAGATGACCTCATGAGGTCCCTTCCAACCCTATGATTCTATGAAATGTTGATTTCTTTTGTTATGAAGATTTTATCCTTATTCTTTTGCAGTCTTTACTTCACCCATTGGATAGCCTTCCAAGATGTTACCATTGAAGTTATATTTTTTTTCTGTTGCTGTTTAAATTCCTATGGTAAAGTGTTTTGATACTACTTTAATATCTGATTTTCTGTTTAAATGAACATAATTTAAGATGATAGCAGTATCAATTTTTAATTCATGTTGTTTTTAAGAGCTCTGGAAAGGAATCAACAGTCTATTGTTAAAGAATATTTTAGAAAACATTAATTTGTGCAAGTCTTGCCTTTATGTTCATAAATTTGCCTCACATTTACTTTTACAGAAAAATAAAATTAGACACTAAAGTATGATAAAGCCCAATAAACTCAGTGAGAGGCCTCCCATTAACATAAATAGGATTTGATCCCAGCCTTAGTGTCCCAAAAACATAGGCCTCAGTGGCCACTGAAATAAGTGGAAGTCTTTCCATTTACTTCAATAGATGTCAGATCATATTCTTAGAAACTAAGAACTTTGTTAGGTTTTATCTGACATTACAAACACTTATGGATGTGATTAACTTTAAGCACATGTAACATCAATAAGATGACTCGCATATCATGACTGCTCAGTGCTTCCTTGTGGCCCCAAGTGGCCATAGAAACTCACTCATGGCTATACCCCTTCAGCTGCCAGACAGATGTACTGGTCAGCATGGATGGCAACCCTTTCATATGCTTAATGCCACAATTTTAAAAGTTCACTTGAATATATTTTCATGTTATAAATAATGTTAAGTTTGCATTGTTTTGCTGTCTTACAGTACAATATGTCTATACAAGTAAATAACATTCTAATGGCATTTTTCTGTTACATTTTAATTATGTGTATATATTTGTGCATATATATTCATATATTTTATGAAATAATAACCATATTCCATGCTAATTAACCTCTGAGACCCAAAATGATAAATTGATTAGTGAGCAGGGAACAATGTATATTCAACAGAAAGACACTCTCTGTTCTCTCACCCTGGACTTCTGATTTTTACAGTACAAACCCTTTTGATACTATATGTTTGGCAGCTTACCTCAGAATTTTCTGTGTCCATGCATCCAACAAATGTGGCCAACTCTACATGTTGAAAGTGACTTACTAGGAGGAAAATAAAGAAAGAAAGGATAAATGGATAAGAAGGACATGGCATACAAAGGAAGCGTCACAGAAGAAGGGACAGAGGTGGCAACACATTAAGGGTATGTCCACACATCTTTTTTATTTCAAAATAACACTGGTTATTTCAAAATAAAAAAGAGTATGTCCGCACAACGTTTTCTTATTTTGAAACAATGGGCTCCGTCATTTTGAAATAAGAGGCATCCTTTCGAAACACCTTAAACCTCGTTTGGTTTCGAAATGGCTGTTATTTCAAAATGGTTGTTTCGAAATAACGCTGTTCAGATACGTTATTTCAAAATAACCAGCATTTAGAAATAATGTGTTGGAACTTCCTCCCAGGGTGCGTAGCACCCTGAGAGGAAAGGCCACCCCTCCTCAGCACCCTGGCCAGGATACTGAGGATAGATGCAGGGGTGGGGTGGCTGCAGCCATGGCGCCTCAGCCTGTGCCCAGCTCGGAGGGCTGCAGGCCCCGGCGGGGTGGCCGCAGCAGCAGCAGCTCACCTCACCTCGTGTCCAGCTCTGGCCCAGCCCCCCAGATCTGGCGGTGGGGTGAGATGCAGGGCTCCCCACCATTGCAGCCGCTCAGCCTGGCGGCCTGGGGAGCCAGTGGGACCCGGCTCTCTGCAGCTGCAGCCGCTCAGCCCCCAGGGCGCTGGGGAGCTGGGTCGGACTGGCTCCCTGCGGCTGCAGCCACTCAGCCCCCCAGGCGCTGGGGAGCCAGTGGGACCCGGCTCTCTGCAGCTGCAGCCGCTCAGCCCCCCAGGCGCTGGGGAGCCAGTGGGACCCGGCTCCCCGCAGCTGCTGGGGTGCCCCAGGGACCCTGCCCCGCTGCCCCAAGCAGGAGCAGGAACCCAGGGCAGGGAGAGCCTTCCCTTTGGGGCTGTTTTCCCGTCTGGCTCTCCAGGGGAAAACATGCTATTTCGACTGGAGGAGCTTTATTTATTTCAAATGATTGTTTTTTAAATTTGAAATAAGTCGTTTTGATTTAAGGGTTTTATTTCGAAATAAGTCATTTCAAAATGACTTATTTCAAAATAAAACTTTGTGTCTGGACATAGCCTAAGTGTCATGGTTAGTATTAGATGAAACAGAAGGCTGTCATGAATCTGAAAGTAGGTCAGAGAAGTAAGCCTATAGAAGGCAATGACAAGAAGCTTAAATCTGATACACAAAAATGGTGAGCTAGTGGATCAATACTAAAGGAAGGAAATGGGAGATGCTTGGTTTGAGTGAAAAGACATACAGTGATTTTGAATGCAATGGAGTGAGACAAGTTGAGTATCCAGGAAGCTGAAGAAGAGACTGTTACAGTAGTTGAGAAACAGGTAATGATTAAGACAGTAGGGACTAACATACTGGCAGAACAGCTGCCAGCACATGCCAAGGTACCAGGCCTCACCAAACACCAACAAATGCATAGATGGAAACCAGTCTGGTTTTCTGTGTTAACCGTGTTAAAATAGATGTTAAATTGAAAAGAATGCATTTAGGCTTAATTAAATGCGTGTAGAATCCTACATGTGTTGATCTCACCTATACCTCTATAGTTCATAGTATAAAGTTACATTGAGTGCTTGCATTTGAAACCTCTGTAATTGTATAGCTTATCAAAGAGAAAAGAAGCATTAATTAACATGAAGTGCTCTTCCTATACACAGAGAGGTCTATTGAAACCAAATGTGTCACATCAAAGGATGAACCTTTGTTGACTGCTTCCCACATACCCCAATGTAACAAGAAAAAAGGTGTCACACCTGTCCTACCAGTTTGGACTCTGGAGGAAGGTAATAAAACCCCTGACCCAAAAGGAACTTCATCCCTATGCTTCTTGAATCCTGAGGGGAGATGATTTCTAAGCATAAAGCAGGGGTCCCTTGGTGTTTAGCCTAAAATGAGTTGCTTATTGTGGAATATTCTATTATTTTTTGAAACCTAAATCTGTAACTTAGTTGGGTATTTTTATTTGCTTTAACCATGTAAATAATTCATTTATTTCTCTTTGGTAATAAATATTTAGTTAATTTATTACAGGATTGACTGCAAATGTTGTCTTTGGTGAGAAATCTAAGGCGAAGTTGACTGAGATAAGTGTATGGGGCTGGGAGTAACCTGAATGTTTTTGTGATTTTTGGTGTAAGGGATCATCTACAACAAATACAAACTTGCATGAGTGGTAGCCAGGAGGGCTCAAAGGGACTGTCTGTGATCGCATGGCAAGAAGGTTATAGGGCTTGTGGAGTTCACATTGGTTACTGAGTTGGTGAAATCTAGTTATAGACCATACCACCAGTTTCAGGGATTTTGCCTTGCCTTTTGACAGTATGATCTGAGGTTAGCACTTCAGATAGTTTGATGGGGGTGCTGTCTACTTGGTGGCTGTCTGACAATCAGTTTTGACAGCATTTAGTTACTAACAAATATCATTAATTGAAAGTTACACAGTTAGGGACAGGAAATTCCATAACGGAAACACAGTAGCACAGTTTGGCATCAATATGTGTACATTACTCCATTATTTGACGAGTTAAGCCAACTCCATTGCCAGGTATTCTTAAATATATTCTGCAGATCATATGCTGGGAGATTTTGAAATGTATTCTGTCTGAAATGCATGAGACCTGGTTTATAATTGTCTTTAAATCTAGGAAAAAGCTACCCGTTTGAGTTAGTGGTTATTACTTCATGAATGGTGTGTGTCCCGGATAATAAGAGATGTATCACAAGAAAATTGCTACAAAAAATCATCTATGCATACAAACTGACAACCAAAAGAACTTGACTCAAACACTACTGATGTATTAATCAAAACAAGACACTCTTTTTCCACAAACATGCAGATAATTACATCTGTACTTTAGTCAGTGATATCATAAAGAAATATGCCAAGTAATTAATATAAACTAGTGATGAATTTCCATGTTTAAGATGAATTTTAAGAATATAAAACATGAAGAGTGGTTTAACTAGATACTCTATCTCTACTTATGGAGGGATTAAAGACTGGAGGAGGGATTAAAGACTGAATTCCACAAAAATGCAATCCTATCAGATCAGTGTCACTGATATAAGAAAGAATAATAGTGCCAAACATATCAGAAGGAGACTCCATTAAACATTATTGAAAGTCAGGGTGTCCCCTCTAGCTAAGAAAAGTTATTAGTCTGACAAATAGCAAGTGCTGATCTAGAACTAATGGGATTTAATTTTATGAATTGTTTTCATAAATATTCTAAAATACCTTTAGAGAGGCATATTATATATTTTATATCTTTTGAATGCATGAAAGTATTAGAGCAGAATATGAATAATTCATTGTGATAATTTTATTTACGTAGTGAAATAATATTCCGTTTGTTTGGCATATCTTAAACCATAGTATCTAAGGCTGTCTGTTTGCCAAAGGCACACATAGTCATGTGGGAGACTAGCATATTGAGAACAGTTAAAGTACCATCCCACAGCGTGTCTCTGACACTTAAAATAACATGCATCTCTCTTCTTTTTTCATTATTTGATCTTCACCCTGAAATACTACTTAGGATTTTAATTTTCAAAGATATATTTCCTCTCCCTTTTTCTTTTACGTTTCATGTTATTCGTAAGAACCTTCTGTACTCATTAAAGACCTCTTGTTCCTCTCTCTTCTTGTTTTTTCCATCAGAGAGAGAACATAAGAATGAAAGGTGAAAGGATATGAAAAAAATTCTTTGAGGAAATACAAGAACAACAACCGACAGAATGGAACACAATTGTCTTTTTTATTATTATTATTTTAACTCTCTCATCACATCATTTTGTTTGGCAAAAAAGCATGGTGGAAACGTTTCTTAAATACCTACTAGATTTGTTCCGTACAGCCTAATTTAATTTGTGTTGCCATAATTAATTCCTCTCAATGGATTTCAAAAAGATATTTCATTTAACCCCCAAGCCTCTGCTGCCCACTGTTCATTTTTCCGTACACAGATGAAGTCAAGCTAAAAATAGTACCTTCTCACATTCTGGATCTTATTTTCAGGAAAAGCATCCTAAAATACTGTTTGTATTCAGAATGCTAGAACATCACACTGAAGGATTATTAAATGTATTCTTGAACAGTATTAATATCTTTTCCTTTAACAAAAATTACAACAACCAGTTAAGAAATCATGATGTTAAATGTATTATGTATCAGTACCCAAACCTGGCACTTCCCAGTTCAGACAGAAAGATAGAGCCCTGCTCCAAAAACTCTGCAGTCTTAGATATACATAGATTCTAACATCAGAAGGGACATATATGGTCAGCTAGTCTGACCTCCTACACAATGCAGGCCACAGAACCTCACCCACCCACTCCTTTAATAAACCTGTAGTCGAGTTATTAAAGTCCTCAAATCTTGGTTTAGAGACTTTAAGGTACAGACAATGCATTAGCAAGTGAGCTGTGCCCTAAGATAAAGAGGCAGCTGGAGAAAAAAAAAAGAGGCTTTGCTGATCTGCCCTGGGAGAAAATTCCTTCCCAACCCCAAATATGGTGATCCATTAAACTCTGAGCATGTTGGCAACAGTTACTAGCTAGACACACGAGAAAAGATTTGCTGTAATAACACCAAAAACACCTCCTAGCAAATATCCTATCTCGGGCCATTGGCATATCCACCACCAGTAGTCAAAGATAAGTCAACTGCCAAACTAGGCTGTACCATCATACTATCCTCTCCATAAATTTATCAAATTCCGTTTTGAAGCCAGATAGGTTTCCTGATCCACAGCTCCCATTGGAAGGTTAATTTGAAACTTCTGTCCTCTTATGCTTAGAAACCTGAATCTAATTTCAAGTCTAACCTTCCTCATGACCAGTTTATATCCATTTGTTCTTGTGTTGACATTGGCACTGAACTTGAATAATTCCTCTCCCAATGATATATTTATAGAGAACAATCATATCTCCCCTCAATCGTCTTTTGATTAGACAAACAAGTGAAGCTTTTCGAGTCTCCTCTCATAAGGGAAGTGTTCTATTCCCTGGATCATCCTTGTAGCCCTTCTCTGTACCTGTTCAAATTAGAATTCATCTTTCTTAAACACAGGACACCAAAACTGCACACCGTATTCTAGATGAGGACTCACCAGTACCTTATATACTAGTACTAACACCTCCCTGTCTCTACTGGAAATATCTCATCAGATGCATCCTAGGACAGCACTGGCTTTTTCCATGGCTACAGCACATTGGCGGCTCATAGTCGTCCTTTGATCAACCAGTATGCCCAGCTCCTTCTCCTCCTCTGCCAAGTCCAATTAATGCATCCCCAACTTATAGCAAAAATTCTTGTTATTAATCCCTAAATGCATGACCTTGCACTGTCCATTGTTAAATGTCAACCTATTCCTGTTACTATAGTTTACAAGGTGATCCTGACCTTACTGTACTCTATGATATCCCAATAATCTTCTGTACTGGAAACACCTCCTAATTTTGTTTCATCCACAGACTTTATTAGTGCATTCCCACTTTTTATACCAAGGTCAGTAACAAAAAGGTTAAATAACACGGGTCTCAGGACTGATCCTGGAAGACCTCTCTCCAGCCTGACATTCACCTTTTAGTATGACCCTTTGAAGTCTCCCCCTTTAACCAGTTCCTTATCCACCTTTCTATTTTCATATTAATCTAGTCTAGTACTTGCTGCCATAGCATTGCTATCAAAAGACATACTTGTTTTTTCCATTTATATTCACTTAAGGTTATCCCCTTTCTATCCTTTAGCCTGCATTACAAATTTCCAAGTGACCATCAATGTTTTAAGAAAAATACAGGTGGTCAAGAGACAAAGACTAGATTTTTACAAAGGTGTCTCATTCCTTCATATCCAACTACATATGCCTTTATTTCCTTACAGGTTTTTCAGCTAAACTTTTTCTGGCTTATAGATTGTAAACGGCAGCTCCACTTTCTCCGAGCTGTATTTGTGTTGTTCAATAGTTCTACTGTTTCCTAGCTGATAGCAGATGCTTTGTGGTATCCAAGTGATTACCTGTCTTATTGTGTATCATCCTTACCAAATTCAGGCTTTCCAGTGATATCTGTTGATTTTCTTCAAAGCTTAAAATCTTTACTTGTTCTGAGTATAGATGCATTTGCTAAGAAAGTATCTTTTGGGGGAAGAAAAAAGGATGTGCTAGTAACAATATTTCCTAACCAACTGCTACCTTGATAATCAAAGAATCTTCACAGTCTATATAATACTGTAAGGTTTTTCCATCACTAAATTTATAAATTTCAAAAGGGATAGCCATGTTAGTCTAGTCCAGTAAAAAAACAACAAGGAGTTGTGTGGCACTTTAAGACTAACAGATTTATTTTTTGCATGAGCTTTTGTGGGAGAAGATCCCACTTCCTCAGATGCTTCAAAGATGGGTGAACTTACAGACTAAATTTATATACATCATGGCCTTGACTTTATATATTTCTTTAATCTGCATGTTAACCTGAATGCCACAAAATGCTCAGAGCTACATCTCTGCTTTATCCTTCCAAATCTAAAGTTAGTATTATCTTGGCAGACTGATATTTATTATCAATATTTTGAATATTCCTGTTTCTATCTGTAGGCATTTTCTGGTAGTTTCCATGTTACAGTCTCTGTTTTGGCTCTCAAGCCTCTCAGAGACTGTTTAAGAAAGGGTTTACCCATGGCAGCTCAACTTACATGTGCTAAGGGTATAATGTGCTGTTGTATGGCAAAAGTGAAAAAGTTCAGTTCTGCTTGCAGATGGTTTTGGGGTTGTTTGTGGTCCTTTGTATCAGAAGATGCATCCTGGCATGTATTTTCACCTATCAGATAGGAATAACTGAATTTCTGATTTCCAAAGGTGCAGCCATCTTAGTCTAGTTCAGTAAAATGAACAAGGAGTCCTGTGGCACTTAAAGACTAACAAATTTATTTATTGCATGAGCTTTTCATGGGGGAAAATCCCACCTCATCAGATGTAGAAATGGATTAAGGCCCAAGTTCACAAAGGTATTTAACTATTGCTCTAGTCAGCGTTGTAGCGCCCAGCTCCTGCTACCTCATGGAATCTTCAGCCCTTAGTTAGGTACAATGCATGCGGAGAGTTAAATGCCTAAGAAAAGGAGGGATAAAGCCAAATAAAGGCTTAGCTCACTGCAACATGTAACAGACTGCTGCTAAACTAGTGGAGTACATAGCCCTGAGTTGGGCACCCTGCTCACTACACAATGCATGGGAGAGTTAGGCATTTAAGAATGGGACTTACAAAAGCCAGCAAGCTGAGTGAGAAGCCGTTTAAGTTAACCAGTAAGAAATGCCCAGGAGAAGATTGTGGCCTAATTGTTGCCTGTCAAAGGAATTTAGATGCCTAAATCCAAGCCTGAGGAAGGCATCTATCTCTACTTGGGATTCAGAGATATGAACCGAGAAGACGACTCTTGAGAAGACTGGCATCTAAGTCTGGTCAGCCCTTTCTAATAAAAAGCCATGGCAGCTTCCCAGATCCAACATCCCAGGATTTACTGCACTTACTCAGGATGTAGGCATGCTATGTCCACATTCCCACTCCAGGCCATTTAGGATCCCCCATCAGGGATTTGAATATGGGTCTTGTATATCCTGGGTGACTGTCCCACCTAGATAGATGGACAGAGATCCTCAAGTGCTTTCACTGAAAATTCCAGATCTGTTCACTGCTGGACTTTGTGACAGGTATCAAATCTTAGACATGACTGATGACATCTAGAGAATCAGGTCTTGCTAGCTAGGTCTTACTATCCCTTGCCTAATACAGTATGAGAATCCTTCTCAGAGGTTTTGGCTTGAACTATAGCTTGTGACAGTCGACACAGTCTCCTGTGGAGTTAGGCAGTAGAGATGCAGTGACTTTGAGACTGTCAGTGGTATCTAAATAGAGGACACAAGTCCCTAAAGAGAGAAATAAGTACTTAAATACCTTTGTGGATCTGGCCTTAACCTCCAGAAGCTCTCAATGGATTAAATTTAAAACAATAATCTCTAAAAATAAAGAAAAAATAGTTTAAAAAATTAAGCTTCTAAGCATTTCCATGGACATATAATGATTATTGGTCTGTGCAAAACTTTCGCATACACCAACATACATATGTATGCGCCTTGGAAATGTAGATCTTTTTCCAAACTGTTTAGTCTCAGAATGTTGCTATTTTTATACCAAATTCTGAACCCCAGAAAACAGGCAAAATTTCATTATTAGTAGGAGTCTGGGCTGGATTACAACTGAACCCTAACTAAGGCACATGCCCATAGAAAGATTGTTAATGAGAACTCTTCCTTTCCTTGTTATTTTTCAAAACTCTTTGGTTAGAATGGTGAGGACACAATTTGAATTTTAAAAGACAAGTAATTTTACCTCCTCATCCCTGGAGGGAAGATGGCAAATGTCTTAATATGGCTCAAGTGATTCTTTGCAATAGATGAAACAGAACTCTTTTACCACTTCAGACCTATGAAGTCAGTTTGTGGGACAAAACAAACAAGGAGTTTGGTGGTAGTTTTAAAGGCTAATAAATTTATTTCTCACGTGAGCTTTCATGGGAGAAAATCCCACTTCATCAGATGCTTGAAGATGGAGGAACTTACAGAATGGGAACAAAATAAATGTAGGGGAGTGTAATTCATAGGATCAGGTTGGACTCTTACAGCAAATCAAACCAGTTGTTTGGATTCACACAGGGGAGTACAGCAATTAGCCTGGGGGTAGGGGTGGGGTGAAAAACAAAATTACCTGTTGTAATGCAGAAAAAAACCCTAGTCTCTGGATATGAATTCCCGTTCTGCAGTTTCTCTTTGAAGCTCTGATTTGTTATTCATTTGCCTGAGTACAACTATTAACAATCAGTAATGGAGTGATGAAGTGTTCCCCTATTGGTTTATATTGTGTCCACAGTTTGTAGGGTGGCTGGACTGTGTTATTATGGGCTGCCCTATAGATTAGTGAGGTTCAAAGCCTTTCCCACTCCCAGGTGTTAATAATTTGCTAGTAGCCTTGAAAGCTCAATTACTTTCCCTGCCAGCTGAGATTTGCTGACTAGCACTTTCTGTGGATGGAACAGAACTCAGGTCTCACCCATTTTGCACTAGCTTCCTCTGACACAATGTCCAGAACGATCACAAAGGTTCTTACTCTCTGCATCGCTGTTGTCTAGGCCACAAATCTGTTCACTGGGGTTAACTGCAGAATAAGATGTGACGAAGGATAACAGAAGTGGTCCCTGTGTTATTACAAGAAATAAGAATACAAAAAAGATCAGAAGAATATGAGGAGTGACGTGATATTTTAGGCAACTCTTAGAGTTCGAGGAATGTGGCAGAGTAGGAAAAAAACACAAGATTAGTTGTAAACCATTCTTTTCCTATTACAATAATTTTGTACTGCTCAGATATTACCATGCGGGGTATTGGGTGAAGACACAGCTAATCATTAACTTTTCCTATAATTAGTTAATCTTCTAAGTAATGGCATGGCATTCACTAAAGATCCACTTTCAGATCCAGGCAAGGGAGATGCCTGAGTATCATGAGAAAGGTGTACATTTTAAACTATGAGTAATTAATCATTAAAACAGTTTACTGAGAGTTTTAGTAGATTCTCCATCACTCAGAATTTTAAAATCAAAACATGATATTTTCTAAAAAATAAATAAAAAAAATATATGGTCTAGCATTATATTGGGGGTAGTTCTTTGGCCTATTATACAAAAGGTCAGACTAGGTGATCAAAATGGTCTCCTCCAGCACTGGAATCTCTGAAAACATCTGTCATTGTGTGAAACTGTTCCAGAAATCTTTAAGATTCAAGTAAGGGCTATGCAAAATGTTCACAAAGAGGGAGACTCTTAGGGAAAGGAGGTAAAGGAGAGTGGGGGGATGAGGAAGAGAGGCACAAAGAGTAGGGAAAGTAAGGATGGAAGCTGAAGGGCTCAAATAGCTGGAGAGGGGCAGGATGAAGGGACATAAGTAACAAGTGGGTAGATAAGGGTGGGGAAAAGGTCTCATAGTTGAGATAATATAACATCAAAAGACTATAACAACTCCTTCTAACACTACTTTTTTCCCTATGTGTAAGGAAGGCATCTGGGCTGCTTATCTCACACTGTTACCTCTGGATTTGAAACAGGTGGGTAGCAGAATCTAGAAGAGACTCATAAGTCAGAAAGGACCAATATGATCATCTAGTCTGACCTCCTGCACAATGCAGGCCCCAAAACCTCACTCACCCACTCCAGCAATAAGTCTCTAACCTATGACTGAGTTATTTACCTCCTCAAATCATGATTTAAGGATTTTAAGATACAGAGAATTTACTGGTAGGTGAGTCATGCACCATGCTACAGGGGCTGTTTTGGGGAAGGCACACTGATTGTTTGAATTTCCATAATCAGTGCCCTCAAGCTCCTCCCAGATCCAACTATTGCCCAATAGAAATAGGGAAGCCATTAAAACCAAGTGTGGTCCCTGTGGCTGCCTGGTAGATCCTACATGTTTTCCCATCCTCTACTGCTGCCTCCTACACCTCCCAACCCTAAAACAAAGCCTAGGCCAACCAGGAGAAGATGAGAGTCTGACAGTCACAACTTCTTAAGTGGTTGTCTCTGCCATACTCAATTGTATCTATGCGTCAATACCTTTTGCTTTGGCTGCAAACTGCTATTTGTTCAACAAAGTCTGTGCTGAGACACTTTCCCTAAATCTTCTGTTGCATAGAAACTGTTTACTCCAATGGTGTTAATGTTATGGACACTTTAATGGTTGAGTACTCCTGTTGCTGGAGATATTACTTGTGTCTATTACAGTGGAAACCTGTTCAATAGAATTTCTTATCTGTCACAAAGATGCAAACTACAGCTTAACTAGGATGTGCAGGTTATCTATCTTGCAGTAAAAGGATGAATGCATATATTGGGAAAAGATTTGAATAGATTGCTGGATTTTAATAAGTGTGCAGTACTATGCATCTTCGAGGGTGTCAGTGAAAGAAATCAAGTGCTTAACATGATCTTCTTGAAAGCAGTTTATACAGCAATTATATAATGGTATATGTCACAGAAAGGTAGTAAACTTCAGAGCTTTAATTTACAATTTACTAGAGAGAGGTAAGTGTATAGCGAATGGTAACCTACATGGTATATACAGTCCATTTTGCTTATTGATTTGTAGTAACTTTCACATATTAAAACAATTTATTTATAAAACAATTTTCTAGCAAAAAGGTCAGCATTTGTAGCAATTCCTTCATTTTGTAGAAGTTCAGTTTTACAGAAATACAATTGCTTTTTCTTTAGGGAATGTAAAGTAATTGAATCTGTTGCAATTTTGCACAGTCACTAGATGAGATATATCAGCTTACAAATTATTGTTGCATGTAGAAAAAGAGACCAAAGCTCAACTCAGGTTTAGTGGGTTGGAGGAAACAGAGTCACAAGTCAGTTCACTTTTCCTGCAAGTTATATAACTCTCTTTTCCTGGTTATTACTTTTAAATAAATTATAAATGAAGTTCAGGCCATTTTTCAGGATTCCTTCAAAGAAATTCACTGTTGCAATTAGAATTTGATTTACCTAATTATAGTAAGTTTGTACTTATGCAACTTTGAAATTTTGTATTGTGAATCCTATTTTAGCTGGTGTACAAGTATGTTTAATTTACGCAGAGAAGAAAAATGCATATTTCTTAACACACTCACAAAAGAATTTCTCTACTTGTCGTACTCCTGCAGCAAGACCCCAAGGAAAAAGCTTTTGGGGTGAGGGAATCAGCAAGTAAAGGTTATTTCAGACCAAGGAGAAGCAAATTCCAGAGTTAAAGGCTCTCCAGAGACACTGGTCTGTCACCAGATAAAAAAAAAATCTGGGGCTTGTAGGTAACAGTATCTCAGCTATCAGGTAAATGTGTAAGGAGAAAGGCAGTGTTAAAAGTAGCCAGGACTCAAAACATAAAATATTTTATAGGTCAAACCCAACCCCCTGAACTGCAGTCAGAAATTTAACTGGAAACCACTTACAGAATACCAGCACAGTATCCTGTATTCATGAGACCCCACTCAACAGGCTGCTGCATTCTGCATTAGCTCAAGTTTCCAACCCCGACGTATACCTCCAAGTGAAACTTCTGTAATTCAGTCTAGAGCAGGGTTCGGCAACCGAGGAGAGTAGAAGAGCCATATCTCCCCTTCCCCCCAACCGTATGCACCAGAGCTGACCCATTGACTGCACTGTGGCCCCCTAGCACTGAATCGGGCCCATTTGCCCCTGGGGTGGCCAGGTCGAAACGGCCTGGAATCCGCAGAGGGGCCATTCCAGGGCCCTGCCTCAGCAAGCCGCAGCTCTCCGCCAGCCGCTTTTGGGAGGGACAGCTGGCTGGTAGGCAGGGCCCTGCCAGCAGAGGGAGGGAAGGAGCACACACTGCCCGCGCAGCCCTCTCCCCCCCAACCAGCGCTACAGAGCTGCAGTACAACTGCTTTGCTGGCTCCAGCTCATGCAATTTTGTGCTGGGGAGGGAGACCGAGATAGGAGTCCCTGGGCGCACCTGGCTCCCTGGAAGAGACTTCCAGGATGCAGAAGATGGCTCACTGAGCCTGGGTTGCCAATCCCTGGTCTAGAGGTACAAGCAATTTATGCATCTGAAAAGTATAATCTTTTAGCTGTATGGGAAGGGAGATGGACTATATGAGCTATTCTTTGGTTACCCAAAAGCAGCTAAAAATCTAACAGACCATAAACAGCAGTTGTACAAACACCATCAACTAAAAGGGCTCACTGCATTTCTCCCAGCTGTGATCATTACTCTATTTTACCAGTAACACCTTTGCCTCGCTATAATCTCATCTTTCGTACTTTTATCTGGCTTTGACTAGAATGGAGAATTAGAAAATCCGCTGTCCCCCAAAATGGAGATGTAGAACCAAGTATCCTCTTTATGCTGCTGACACTGCACCTCAAATATCTCATCTACCAGCCATATAAATACATTGTACAGGTGGGGAAACCAAAAATTAAATCATGAGTGCCTTCGATGAGAGATCCCATGGCTCGGCAAACAAGTAACCCAGGCTAGGAGAGAACAATGCTACTCCAATACAGTTCTCTCTACGTCTGTCAGTATCTGGGCTGATTTGCACCAATGAAATGCCTTGTCCATTTTGATATGATACCCTGGTGGGATTTTTGTTTCATAGATTCCACGACTAGAAGGGCCCATTGCGATAATGTAGAATGACCTCCTCTTAACAGAGGCCATAGAATGTCCCCCAAAATAATTTGTAGAGCTTATCTTTTTTTTAGGGGGGGAAACCATGTGATTTGAACATTATGAGTGATAGAAAATCCCCATGAACCCTGGTAAGTTGTTCCAGTGATTAGGTACTCTCACCATTAAAAAGTTGTCTTATTTCAAGTTTGAATGTCAAGCTTCAAACACCAGCTATTGGATCATGTCTGCATTGATTTCTCTGCTCTCTTGGAGAGCCCATTATTAAATATTTATAGCCCCTGTAAATATTTATAGACTGTAAGCAAGTCTCTTTCTCAGACTCAGTGAGTTCAGTCTATTTATAAATCTAAGGCATGTGTTCTAACCCTTTAATCATTCTTGTAGCTCTTCCCCAAACCCTCTCCAATTTATCAACATCCTTCTTGAACTGTTGATACCAGAACCAGACACAATATTCCAGAAGCAGTCACACACTAAATATAGAGATAAATAACCTTTCTACTCTTATCTGATAGTCCTTTGTGTGCACACTGCAGGATTGCCTTACCAATTTTGACCACTGCATCACACTGGGAGCTCATATTCAACTGATTGTCCACCAAATCTTCTTCAGAATCACTGCCTCTCATTTTATATGTGTCTCATTTCAAACACAACCTTTATTTATTTTTTTTTATGTATGGAAGTCTCACTGAAAAGTAGAGTGCTCTACTGTGATTAAAACACCTGTAAATTGAGAGCTTTAGACAACAAGCACTGTAAATAATAGGAGTAGAAATCATCCTCCTGTCCCCCCTCCAAATTCACCTCATTTTTACTAACACTACCTTTATCTTGCCTAACATTAGCCTTAGACAATTCATCAATATACTGTTAATACTTCAAACCTGTACATCATTCTGTAACATTCACAAAACATCCATCCCAAAAAGGAGTCTGAAAAGGACTGCATTACGTAAGGTCTATTCTTAGCATTGCAACACTCTTCCTATAGATCTGCAATTCTTAGTAACACAAAGCACACTTAGATGATTTGCCACAGATGGTTTTCATAGGTTCTTTTATGTTACAGAGGTTTGTCTTGAGAACTGTTATACTACTGCTAAGTAAAAGTAGTGGCTAACACCTCTGCTTAACATGCAGAAGGTCCTGGGTTCGATTCCCAGGGGGTTGGACTCGATGATCTCACGAGGTCCCTTCCAGCCCTATGATTTGATTTGATTTGATTTGAAAAGGAGCTTGGAAAGTGAAAGTGACAAAAGGAAGAAAACCTCATATCAGATCTTCTGCTTTAATTGTTCTTAGTGTTTCTTTTCCTTACTGTCTAATTTTTAGCTACTGTGACTGGATGCACAGACTACAAGTGACCAACAGATGAGAGCAGTGTTCAGCCTTCACTTTTTGAATCCATCCCCCTTTTTTGAGGTGAAACAGCCTTGAAATGTTGAGCTTCAGGCCATGAGAAGAGTGCATCAGCAGAGGTTTGTCTAATAGAGAGAAGTGTTCTTACCATTGTACAAAGCTGTGGTGAGCAATTCTGGTCTCATGTATAAGAAAGACTAAATTAAACTGGAGCGTGTGCAGAGAAGGGCTACTAGAATGTAAAGAGGAATGGGGAACCTACTTTACAAGAGGAGAAGTAAGGAACTTGGCTTGTTTAGACTAACGAAGTGAAGGCTATTGGGAGATAGAATTGCTCTCCACAAGTAAGTCAGAGGAATAAATACTAGGGAGGGAGAGCAATTTTAAGTTAAAGTTCGATGTTGGTACAACAAATGGATCTAAAGTCACCATCAACAAGCGTAGGCTTGAAATTATATAAAAGTTTCTAACCATCAGAGGAGTGGAGTTCTGGAACAATGAATGCATTAAGAGCAGCAGTGGGGGCAAAGACACTCACTGGTTTCAAGACTGAGTTTGATAAATTTATGGAGGGAATGATTTGAGGAGATTGCAGATGTGTCATATGTGTTCGCAGGAAACTGCAAATAGCAAAGATGATTTGCTAATAGCTATGCTGAAACATTTGAACAACACATCAAGGCTTCAAAGAGAAACTGCAGAATTGGAATTCATTTGCAAATTAGACTGTCTCTTCAGGACAGAATAAGGATTTTTTTTTCCTCATTAGAACAAGTGATTTGACCTCATCTTCTTCTATATGCTGTTCCCTAGTGTTTGAATCTTAACAATTGCTTTGATTTGCTGTTACAGTGGGACATGGTCCTATGACTTACCTTTCCCTGAAGTTATTTTCCTCCCATTATGTAAGTTCCCCTATCTTCATTCAAAGAGTTTGGCAAAGTGAGATTCTCTCCCCTGAAAGTTCCTGTGATAAAAAAAAGGTTGTTAGTCTTTAAAAGTGCCACAGGACTTGTTTGTTTTACAAACAGCAAATATCTCCCAAGGTTGGAGAGAAGAGACTGCATGGGGATGACTCCATGTTACTATAGAGAATTGTTTTTCCAGTTGTCTCACTGTTGGGTTTCACTGATGTAAGCGTGAGCTCACTGATGGCCATGTTTGGGGTCAGGTGGGTAGAGACCTTGGGAGTTTTTCACCTTCCTCTGATTTGTGCGGCACAAGTCACTTGCTGGTTTAACTTACAGTACATGATTCATTCTTGTAATTTCAACTCTTTAATTCATTTATTTGAGGACTTCAATAACTTACCCATAGGTGAAGGATCTATTACAGGAGTGGGTGGGTCA
The DNA here is from genome assembly GCA_007922195.1 of Podocnemis expansa. NCBI lineage: Eukaryota > Metazoa > Chordata > Testudines > Podocnemididae > Podocnemis > Podocnemis expansa. The sequence goes on along the minus strand of ML681981.1, from coordinate 6,534,747 downwards.
GGTTCTGTGGCTCGCGTTGTACAGGAGGTCAAACTAGATTGTTACAATGGCCCCGTCTGAGTATATTTATTAGCAGAGTTTTGGAAGAGGAAAGAGCTTGATGGGGTGAAGGCTTCAAAGTATGTTAAGTAATCCCTGAGAATTTTGTTTGGGGATGTAGGCATTTGCAGCACTTGACCTGCCTGGAGGGCACCTCCCGGTGGTGTTACTGGTGAATGCACAATTGATTCCCCCTCCAGATGGTCTATGCTACACCTCTTGCCAGGCTGGACTCTGCTCCTCAAGTCCCCTTCTTGGGTCTCAGACCTCTGGCCAAGCTGGTAAGTCCACCACTTTCAGGGTACTGTTCAGCTGCCATGGTCCTGGCCACTAATTGAAAGTCAATAGCCAGCTGGCCAGGGCCTCTCTTGGGATGCTGGAGGAGCAGAGAGGGGCCTGGACCCACCCGTTTCTCCAGGCTCCAGCCCAGGGACCCTTAGTGCCTCCACTTCCCTCCAGTCACTCCTCACCAGTCTACATCAACTCTCTGAGCCACTTCCATGCAGCCGCCAGTCGCGCTCAGTCTTTCACCACCAGACTCCAACCACTGCCAATTTCTGGCTCCTCGCCATTAGACCACTGCTTACGTCACTGCTGCAGTCAGGTCTTCAGGATCCCTGGCTCCTGGTTAGTTCCTAGTACAGTCTCCCACTCAGCTTTCTGAAATGCTGGCTCCTGCAGCCAGCTTCCTAGGAAGAGGACCTTCTCCCTGAAGTTGCCCAGAACAGACTGAGAAGCGAGCTCTGTTGCTCCCTTTTCATCCTTTCTGCTTGCCCATGATTAGCTACCAAGCACAGACCCCTCTTAACCCTGTTTGCACCCATACCAGAGCAACCACACTCCTACAGGGGGTTTGATTAGCTGCTGATTTGAACATGATCTTTATTTTTATTTTGTATTTATTTATTTATTGGTATGTATGATTTTTATCTAGTGTCCTATGGGCAGTAATACTTTGGTTGGTTGACGGGTTTAGAATACAGGTGCTGAGTGGCATGGGTGGCCTGTAATGTACATGAGATGATTTGGTGTTTCCTTCCCACCTTAAACTCTATGGCTGTAACTCAAAGGCACAGAAGGTACTATATGTGTATTTTTGGTGTGTGTTTATTAACAGAAATAAATGTACTTTAACACTTGATAGTTTTGCTCTAGTTTAGTTGCCAGTTAATTTTTAAATTGTTTTCATTTTTTTATGCTGGTTCTGATTTATATTTGATATTTTTCTAACAGCTGATCTACAAAGAATTTCCTTTCACAGCTTTTGTCATATCAGCTTTAATATATATTTCTTCCTGCAAGGGGGCTGGTACAAGCAATTCATGTGGGTTTAATTTCTGTAACTGAAGCACCTAGCATAAAAATAAGTAAAATGATTAATTCTATTTAAACCATATCAGCATTCCATCTTGTACACTGTCCTCTTGAAAAATGTTCTCACTCCTTCTCCACATTTAAAGGGGAATATTTAATCAGATTTTCTCATCTTGCTCTAAAGCTATTTCCTTTATATGGTCTCCATGTCCATAGGCATCTGAGCTCCTTTACGTTCTTGATTCCTAGCTATGTTAAAGATGTCACAAATCAAGTTTCTGATCCTGCAACTACTTGAGCTCATGTGTGGCTGAGTGCAAAGGAGTCTTACTGTAAAGAAAGATTATGCCCTTTATTTATAACAAATTTATTAAATGGAAACAAAAATTATTTATTCTGTGTAATACATATTCAACAGATTATAAAGGAGACAGTGGAAAAGGAATTGTTTCTTTTCATTTGTTTTGGATGATGTAATATTACTCACTCCCACAGTAGTTATTATGGAGTCACCCCAAAAGATGGAAAATAAAGACCAAAGTATTCTTTACTATTGTTTTATACTGATTATTCTTCCTTTTATAAACAGATCCAGTCAAAATGTGTAAATTAAGGTATTTTATATGAGCCAAATTTGCCTCCTGTTGCACCTATACAACTCCATTAAAATGAATGAATATTTACTGTGAGTATCAACAATTATTTGAACACTCCCATAATGACGTCTGAAGTTGTTAAACTAACCCTGTTCACTGCCCTTCCTAAAAGAAAATACAGTTTGTTACATATAACCTTTCCCAAAATAGCCTATTATAATGAATTTGTATCTGAGGGTAGAATATGGCACATAGTGGCTATTATTAGTAGCAAGAATCCTATTATCTCAGGTGCATGATAATTGATTTGATCTTCAGCTACAGATCCAATCAATTCTCATTATCACACTACTTTGAGTTTGATATGAACAATGAATTTTATGAGCTTTAAGATAATAAATAGTATATCACCTGCCTGAAGCAATATAAAATAATTAAGGATACATTAGATAAGCGTTGAGATACACTCATAAACTGGTTCTAGCATTAGTTGAAGATCAGTGTGAAAACTAATAAAAATGTCTAGTGTGTGAGAGGTTTTTTTTTTTGTATTGTCAGCATATTGCTACTTAATAACTTTTAGAGTAGGTCAACTGAAAAGTGGTTTCTTTCACACTTACGTTACTATCAAGATTTTATTTCCTTTGTCAGCTGTTATTTCCAAACTCCAGCAGTTGTGGGCATGATTTTTTATTTATATACTGTGGGCATTAATGATTATTTACTAAGCACAGTAGAGATGGTTTAGAAAAGTTGTTCTTTTTTTATGATCATATTGTCATATCTCAAACTCCATAAGAAGGGAAGATGCTTTAAAAATAAAAAGAAAAGAAAATGTTTGCCTTGCTAGCTTCCATTAAATGTGTTTTTCAACTGAAATGCATAAACCTGGTAACTGTAACTCAAGAATTCAACTGGAAAATCATTGTCTCTGGGGTCAATCCTGTATGCTCTTGCAACTAGGAGTAAATGCTTAGATGAGGAATCCCTTTTGACTTACATGAGTAAAACTGCTCTGGATGGAAGTGTTTAAAGGATTGGGCCCTTAGTCTTAATTTAGACTTTTGTATTAAGTGTGTATATAGTCTGCTAGATCTGCTAAATGCAACTGAATTGGAGAAGAGGTCAGAATCATGTTTATCTTTTGCTGAGGTCACCATAACAATGTTCAGAGAGTATTTTTTTTCCATTTTGTTCTGTCAGCAATCCGAAGAAAAGCTTATTTGTCTGTACCTTAAACCCTATCAATTTAACACATTTTCTTCAGATTCAACTATGGCTTTGTCTGGGCTATAGCTTGGTCAGCATATGGCAAGATTGAAAAAGGATGGCTACACCATTGGTGATTAGTCAGCAGGCTAGATGAAGAAATATGCTGATTTTGTAGGATGAAAACCTAATGTGCACAGCTCAAACAGAATGTGTTGTCAATCCTCTTTAATCTTCACACCAAAAACCAAAACCAAAATGCTATAGTCACTAGTATCTGTTTAGTCAAAGCAAACAGAAATGATTTCTTCATGTTTATATGTTTTAAATGAAACAACTCAAAAGCATCCCAGTAATGGGCTAGTCTAACAGAAAACCAGCCCTATTGAAGATTCTATGTTACAGGACATATGTCTTTCTACGAAGAGGCTTTCATGAACCAATTCAAAGTTTTTGGGCCAGCTGCTAAGCTGATGTAAACTGGCATAATTATGGACTTGGAGCTGTACTACACTATACCAGCTAATTAACTAGACCTTTTGTGTCTATCTTAGGTTGCATAGGAACTCAAATTTTTTTGGGTAGTACCTTTGCCACTTCATTCCCAGAAACTGTGTCCACCCCATAAACAATATTACATTGCTTTGTCATTGGCTATGTTTCCCTAGAGACAGTATAGGCATGCTTGTGCCATAATTCCCTGTTGTCCACACCTAAATCCCAGAAGCAAGTGTCCAAAGTAAGGTAGCATGCTTGACGTGTATAAGTAAGTATCCACCTCAGGCTGTAGCACAGTTCAGTACCTTTGCCAGCCTATAGAGTGGTTGGGTGCCAGGGATATGTCCCAGGTCTTAAGTTTCAATAGTCCTATATCCTCACTTTCACAATGCACTGAACCCTTCTCTTCCTGGCACTTACACATATAAGAACAGCCTTACTGAGTCAGATCAAAGAACCATGTAGCTTAGTGTCTTGTCTTCCAAGAGTGGCCATCCAGTTCCAGCTTCTGGCTGTTAAAGGCTTAGGGATGCCCAGAGCATGAGATTGTATCCCTGACAGTCTTGGCTAATACCCATAAAATGCACCTATTCACACGCTTGTCTACTTCTTTTCTGAATCTAGTTTTGCCTTTCACAACCTCCTCTAGCAACAAGTTCCATAGGTTGAATGTAAATTAAGGAAGACATTCTTCCCATATGTTTGTTTTAAACCTGCTGCCTATTAATTTAATTGGCAGATCCCTTGAGTTATGTGAACTGTAAATATTCCTTCCTTATTCACTTTCTCCACACTATTCAAGATTTTATAGACCTCTGACATATCCCTCTTACTCATCTCTTTTCTAAACAGTCCCAGTTATTTTAATCTCTCATTTATGGAAGCTGTTCGATAGCTCTAATTTTTGCTGCCTGTTTCTGCATTTTTCCATTCTAATATAGAGTTGGGGAAACCAGAACTGCATGCAGTATTCAAGGTATGGGTGTATCATGGCTTTATATATTGCATTATGATGTTTTCTGTCTTTTTATCTATCTTTTCCGAATAGACCCCTAGTCTATACTTGCCACACTTTTCAGTGGCAGTCAATGGGAGATATGCAAGGTACATAAAATACCTTGTATATCTCCCAACAACTTACTAAGTACCCCTACACACAATGCTAAACCCATCGGAAATGCCTTTCAGTAAGCTTACCTATACTCCAGTTCCTGGGCTGGAGCTGTTATGGTAATTTTCAGATTGACTGAGCATGTCTACACAGACTGCTCAATCAAACCCAGAACATCATGCTACAACAGCTATTTTGTGCCATCACTATAGTCTTAGCCAGAGTTGTTCTAGAGCAGTAGGAAGGTGCACATGTACTGTGAAATTTCATACAGATGAAGATGGCAGACATTGAGCAGACTGTGGCCCAGTGCTGGGAACTCGAGGATTTTGGATCCTGTATAGGAGTCAAAGTCTCCAGCAGTCACTTTGAGAGTGGTTGTTGTAGATTCCCCTTTCATGACAAGCAGTACTGGGTGCTGTCAAAGGCTCCCAGTATACAGCCTGAAGTTACCCACAACCCTCTCCCCAACTTTGATTACCTTATCATCCAACCAGATGCTGACAAGAATCTAGGCAAGGAGGCAGCAGGGACTACAGAGTACCCAGAAGACCCAGTGGACAAGGATCTTGACCATAAGGAGCTAACTGAGGGAGCCCCCGACATCACCACAACTCCAAGCCATACCAAGAACCAGAACCTGAGACTAGTAAGTTACAATGTCCTTTCCCCTTCCCTGCCAATATGCCCTCTTGTTCTGCTGCTACATTCCTGATTTTAAGGGCAACCTGCCCTTCCTCCCCACAGATTTGCTTCAACCTTTAAATGGTTTCCAAACAAGACAGGGTAATAAACCAATAATTGTACTGATCTGATGAACTATTGTTATGCATTTCACAGAAGCAATTAAACAGATTATTAATGAACAGTTATTATGCCAGCGTCAGCCACCACACATCAATGATGGTCCCGAGGCCACAGGAACTGGGAGAGGAAGGACAGGTTAAAAAGGTCCCCCACTGAAGAAAAGTTGCAGAGGTTATCTAAAGTTGGTAAGAACTGGCTTTTATCCCTTTGTAGATTACATAGCCACAGTGCTCTTACTAGCAGGGGAGTGGGTTTTTAAAATTCCTTTGCAAACTGGATTTATGCAGAAAAGGATAGAGGTGGATTCAAGTGGAAGGCAGCGGCTAGATCCAGGAATGGTATTTATGGAACTGACAAGACATAGTCTCTTGGGTAAAATTCACACTGGGGAAGAAATTCTCCCGGGATTGTGGCTGGGGTGTGATCCACCAGGATCTGATTTGCTATCTAAGGGCTTTTTATGACGTATATACCACTGGGAACTGTGTGATTATGGGAGACTTCAATTTCCCAGATATAGACTAAAGGATGTGTTCTAGTAGTAATAGTAGGTTCCAGATTTTCCTGGGTGTGATAGCTAAAGAGTTCCTTCACCAAACAGTTACTGAACAAATCAGAACAGATGCCATTTTAGGTTTGGTATTGGTAAGTAGCGAAGACTTTATAGAAGAACTGATTGTAGGAGACAACCTTGGTTCAAGTGATCATGAGATAATGCAATTCAAACTAAATGGAAGGATAAACAAAAATAAATCTGTTACTAGGGTCTTTGACTTCAAAAGGCATATCTTTAAAATATTAAGGGAATAGGTTGGGGATATGGATTGGACTGAAGAACTCTTGACTCTCAAGTTGGAGGAGGCATAGAATTACTTCAACTCAAAGTTTCAGGAATTATCTGAAGTCTGCACCCCAAAGAAGGGGAAAAAATTCACAGACGAGCTATAAACCAAGCTGGATGATTAAGCAGCTCAGACTCGTGATTAAGAGAAAGCAGAAAGCCTTCAAGAAGTGGAAGATGGAAGAAATCAGCAAGAAAGGCTACCTCTTGGAGATCAGAACATGTAGAGATAAAGCAAGAAGAGCCAAAAGCCAAGTAGAGTTGGACCTTGCAAAGGGAATTAAAACCAATAGTAAAAGATGCTATAGCCATATAAATAAGAAGAAAACAAGAAGCAGGATTGCTAAACACGGAGGATGGGGTGGAGTTGAAGGACAATCTAGGCATGGCTAAATACCTAAACAAATACTTTGCCTCCAATTTTAATGAGACTAATGATGAACTTGAAGCAATGGTAGGGTGGATAATGGGAAAGAGGATAGAAATTGCCACACTTGAGGTACAAGCCAAACTTAAGGAGCTTAATGGGACTAAATAGGAGGATGGGGGGCACGGATAATCTCCATCCACAAATATTAAAAGAATTGGCACATAAAATTCCAAGCACATTAGCAAGGATTTTTAATGAATCTAAATTAAGGGGCAGTATCATTTGATTGGAGAATTGCTAACATAGTTCCTTCTTTTGAAAAAGCGAAAAAATGTAATCCAGGAAACCACAGACTTGTTCATTTGACCACAAAAGCTTGCTAGGTCCTCGGAAAAAATTGAAAGAGATAATAGGTAAGGATATTGAAGTTAATTGTCTTTGGGATAAAATACAGCATGACTTTACAAAAGGTAGATTGTGCCAGACCAAGCTGGTCTCTTCTTTTGAGAAGATAACTTTTTTTTATTTTTGGATATAGGGAATGTAGTGGACCTGATTTATTAGATTTCAGTAAGGAATTTGTTATGGGTCCACATAGGGAATTTATTAGTTAAACTGGAAAAGATGGGATTAATATGACAACTGAAAGGTGGACAAGGAACTGGTTAAAGGGCAGACTACAAAGGGTCATACTGAAAGGTGAAAGATCAGCCTGGAGGGAAGTTACTAAGTGGAGTTCCTCAGGGATCAGTTTCGGGACCAATCTCATCTAACCTCATTATTACTGACCTTGGCACAAAAAGTGGGAATTGGCTAATAAAGTTTGTGAATGACACAAAGTTGGGTACTGCTAATACAGAGAAGGATCAGGATATCCTACAGGAAGATCCAGATGACCTTGTAAAAGAGAGTAAAAGGAATAAAATGAAATTTAATAGTGGAAAGTGCAAGGTCATGGATTTAGAGAATAACAACAAGATTTTTTGTTATAAGCTGCTGACGCATCAACTGGAAGTGATGGAGGAGGACTTGGGTGTATTGATTGATCACAGGATGACTATGAGCCACTAATATAATGCAGCTGTGGAAAAAGAGCTAATGCGGTCCTATGAAACATCAAATGAAGTACTTCCAGTAGAGATAGGGCGGTGTTAGTACCACACACAATATGCTGGTGAGATGTCATCTGGACTATAGTGTGCAGTTCTGGTCCCCCATATTTGAGAAAGATTAATTCAAACTGGAACAGATACAAAGAAGGGCAACTAGGATAATCCATGGAATTGAAAACCTGCCTTATGAGAGAAGACTTGAAGAGCCTGTCCTGTTTGTCTAACCAAAAGAAGGTTGAGGTGAAATATGATTGCTCTCTATAAATACATGAGAGGGAGAGGAATTATTCAAGTTCAATGCCAATATGGACACAGGAGCAAATAAATGGATATAAACAGGTCATCAGGAAGTTTTGACTTGAAATTAGATGCAGGTTTCTAATCATCAGAGTGAAGTTCCAGAATAGCCTTTCAAAGGAAGTGAAGGCGGCAAAAAACCTAGTTGGTTTCAAAACTGAACTTGATAAATTTATGTAGGGGATAGTATGCTGGGACAGCCTAGTTTTGCAATTGACTGATCTTTGACTACTGATGGTAAATATGTCAATGCCTCAGATAAAATGTTTCATGGGGTGCACTCTGAGCTATTACAGATAATTCTTTCATGGGTGTCTGGCTAGTGAGTCTTGCCCACATGTTCAGGGTTTAACTGATCACCATAGTTGAGGTCAGGAAGGAATCTTTTCCCAGGGTAGACAGTCAAAAGCTCTAGGGTTTTGTTTTGTTTTTTTCCTTTTTGCTTTCCTCTGTAGCATGAGGCACAGTTCACCTGTTAGTGGAGTCTCTGTACCTCAAAAATATTTAAACCATTATTTGAAAACTTTAATAAATCAGTCATTGTTTAGAGGTTTATTACAGGAATCAGTGGGTAATGTTTTGTGGTCTGGATTGTGCAGGAGGTCAGATTAGCTCTTCTTGGTCTCTTCTGACTTCAAATCAAAAGGGGCAGCCATCTCAGTCTAGTACAGTAAAACAAATAAGGAGTCTTGTGGCACTTACAGACTAACAAATTTATTTATTGCATGAGCTTTCATGGGAGAAAAATCCCACTTCATCAGAGATTTTGAAGCGTCTTCAAAACCTCTGATGAAGTGGGATTTTCTCCCATGAAAGCTCATGCAATAAATAAATTTGTTAGCCTGTAAGTGCCACAGGACTCCTTATTTGTTTTACTGAATTAGACTAACACACCTACCCTTTTGGAACTTAAGAAAAAGTAGTTAGTCACAGTATTCCTTTTGGCTTTGGAAGATTACAGAATTGATAATATCTCTGACGCTGGTGTCCAGCTTCTCCCTGCATCAAGTCATGCTGCACAAGCCTGGAAAAATAGGTACTGGAGAAGTAGCTGCTCTGGCAGTTAGATAAACACAGTGTGGTGTCCCTTTGCTGTGGAGAGATAAGGGGTTTATGGTGTTTATCTGACTCTGAGAGAAACTGAATAAAGCTGTGCTTTCTTTTCTTGCCCATTTCACTGTTGTTAACCACAGACAGGGAAAGTATTATCTGATGATGCCACTATGATAGAGAGGGGAGTAGTTTTTGTGGTTGACCTTGCCTCTTTGCACAGAAAATCCTAACTGAGCAAGTCTTTAGCTCTAAATTAAAGAGCGGGCCAAAGCTGAAAGGGACAGAGGAGCATATGGTTCAGACAGAGACATGTTTTATGGGAGGATCTGTTAACAGGGATTCTCTGTCCTAGTAAAGAGGAGAAGATAGAAATTGATAAAGTATAAGTATGAGCCAAAGAGAAACAGTCAAATGAAGAAAAAGTCCCATTTAATTACATCATGTGAAGGCAACAACTAGGTATGAACAAATTTTATAAATGCTTATAAACAAATGCCAGAAATCTAAATACCAAGATGGGTCAACTTGAGTGTCTGGTATTCTGTGCAAATATTGACAGAACAAGATGCAGACATGAAATTTCTAGTCACCATTAGTGACCGCTTCTTAGAGTCACTAGTCCTGAAGTCCACAGGGGGAGAGGCAGTTCTTGATTTAGTCATAAGTGACAAACAGGATCTGCCCCGGAAGAAAATTTAGTTGAGCTGCTTGGGTTATTAGTGACTATAGTTTAATTTGATTATATGTTGTTGGAACAGGTGGTGACAAGGAGGCCCACCATTGTAGCATTTTACTTCAAGGAGGAGAGCTACATGTTAGTGGAGGAGCTGGTTGAATAGATATTAAGGGGACCAATCCCAAGAGCAGGGTGCCTGGAAGCTGCAAGGAAGCTTTTTAAAGACATCATATTGAACTCTTAGATTAAACATAGACCCCAGGTGGAAGGGATCAGTAGAAAGACCAAAAAGATGCCACCATTACAGAATAGTAGAGTGGAGGAGAATCCTTTTGAAGATTGGAAGAAAAATCCTAATGAGGAGAATGGAAATGAATATGAACTACGGCAACTCAAGTGTAAAGGTGTAATTATGCGGGCAAAAAATAAAATTGAAGATCAGTTAGCAAAAGATGAAAAACTAACAGCAAATAAAAATTTTACACACACCAGAAGCGAGAAGCCCCCTAACCAATTGTTGGGTTGAAAGAGCTCTTGGGGAAGACAAGGAAATTGTAAAGAAGATAAATGAGTTAATGAATGAGCCCCCATTGTGGGGAATATGAGGGAACTTCCCACACCTGGGTCATTCTTTATGGATAGCAAGTGTGGGGTACTTTCCTAGATTTAGGTGTTGGTAGAGGAGTTTTTGGAATATATTGAAAAACTTAATAAATCACCCAAAAGTTCTGAAGAAATTCAAATATGAAATTGAGAACTATTGTCTAAGGTATGTCACTCATCACTTAAATCAGCTATTATACCAGATGACTGAATGACAGACAAGTTATCTTACCCAGTGTGGTCATTCTCAAATTCTTATTAGTATGTAGTCAATTTCCAGTCAAATTGCCTTTTACACCTATGAACATATTTTAGCTTATTTCTGGTGTAACAGAACCACAGCTGAGTACTGAGGTTCAAAGATAATGTAAATCTGCTTGGTCTATCTTTGTAACTGAACAAACTCACCACTCTACATGCTGCTGAATGTAGGATCATTAAGAGGAACATCTCTCCAGCACAGATTGCCAGTTCCCTTCCACAGGACTGGAAAGTTACTTCTCTTTTCCGTTTTGGTATCTTGAAGACTGCTAAACTCTCCAAACGTTGGCCAGTCTTTGAAGAAGAAGCGGCAAGCTGTTAACATAGCCCGTGGGAAGAAATCCCACCTGCCAGCCACCTGACCATCCCTTGAGACATTATGACCATTTTAGATTTCTAAAAATATGTATCTTAAAGTTAATAGCCTGTGTTCTTTCTTCATGAGCTTCAAAAGTCATCTGAGAAATAAGGATGTTCTAACATTCACATTCCTAGAATGTTAAAATGTAACAAAATTATGGTAAAACTACAGCAAATTTTTGTTATGTGCGAAGACTTCTTGGCTACCTCCAAAGGATTAAAAATATAATGCTACCCTGGTCTTTGAATTGGTGGGCCCTTTGGATCCAGAAAAGGAAATCTTTCCACTAGGAATACACCTCAGAAACAGGAGAGACACATTGAGAAGGACGCTGAAGTTGCTAATCATTTCCATGGACAGAAGGAAACAGGAGCAGAACCTGAGTTCCTCCAGGCACAGAAGGAACAAGGTATTCAACAGCAAGAGACAGGGATGAATTGGTTCATGGAGCTGGAGACACACCATAGTGAACAGGAGCAATCCCTAATAGGGAAGCTCACAGACAGTGTGGTTCTGCTGCCTCCAACCCCACCTCCTCTCATTGCCTCACAGAATGCAACTGAGGCAGAGAGACAACGTCCCCACAGTCCCAACTAACCAGGGGTAGCTTGCAGGACTCCTGGGACCACACCCTCTACTGCAACCATCACAAGGAGAAAAATCCCTCACAAGGAGAACTCCCTGAGCATCCAAGAGGGAAACAACAAACTTACAAGCATCTCTGAACCCCCACAAAATACCCATCCTGCAATTCCACATAAATATGATTGCTGTGTATAAGAGAGGTAACCACTTATTGCAGGGCTTAAAAACTGGCACCCAACTACAAAGCAAAGTACCTAGGTGGGACACCCCCCACAGCCAGAAAAGTTCAGTGGTGGTGCTGAACCCCCCAAAATGCCACCAAGCGCCAGTAAAGATGCCAGCAGTTTTATTTTTGGTCGCCAGAGGGGGCTCTTCTGCTGCATGTCTGCAGCAGAGCTAGATGCTGGGCTACAAAGCTAGCAAACTTCCAGCAATTAGTTCTCTAGAATAGTTACTAAGTGCAGTTAGCACCATTGACAGAGAATTTTAAAATAATTGATGCAGTTCCTCTTGCCCCACGCCCCACCATCCAAGCAAATGTTGCTAACATTTTTTTGAGATTATTGCGCTCCCAATAACAGAGGTTTTAAACAAGGGTGAATAGTTAAAACAAAAGCACTATACACTGATTGCATTACCACTCTCCTCTCATCTTCCATAGCACTAACCCAATCCCTAAGGTGATCATCCACTAGAGATGCCTATAATGTGTGAATTGTCACAGAAATGAACGGCTAATGACCTTCGTCTGATGCGGAAAAAAGCTATTTACAAAGCTACGTTGCCCCAGAAGTATATGCTAATATTCACTCATGTGTTTTCTCAGCAGCTGCACAGGATGTGAAAATGTCCCTTGACACACAAACACATCCTAGGCTGCCTCCCTGCTGTGCCAAGATGGATGAACATATGGCATCCCTGCTGGAAACAAGGACCAGTGTGCCCATGGGTAGGCTTCAACTGCCTGTATGAGTTTGTAATCAGACCTGGCATGGAAGTACTCCCTTTTACCCTCACAAGCATTATGGAACCTGCATCAGGTGACAATTATACGAATGACATTCGCCACACTAGTATCCAGACAGGTTCTTAACTAGTTCCAATGAGATTTTGAACTACCAAAACTACATTCCATTAACATGAGGCAGTTACTGAGTTTGTATCTGAATTCCCTTTTTCCATGGTTACTGATATTGGGAAATAGTTGCAGGATCTAACGTGAAATAATATATGAGGTCTCACAAAGTAACAATTCTCTCAAACATACAATAATGAATCATATTGTTTCTGGAGAATAAAGTCTCTTTTTCCCCCTCCAAGTACCATTTGGCATCCTGAATTTTTCCAGTGTTTCCCCTATTGGTATTCAAGAATCTTGTCAATTTCCAAAGGGATAGCCGTGTTAGTCTAATCCAGTAAAAAAACAACAAGCAGTTGTGTGGCACTTTAAGACTAACAGATTTATTTTTTGCATGAGCTTTTGTGGGAGAAGATCCTGAGGAAGTGGGATTGTTGTTTTTTTATTCAAGAATCTGCCACTGTGGGCCTCTAAGCCTTGCAGAATGAGTGACTAACAACTTTTTCAGTTCACTTACTCCCTCACCCTTTTTGGTGGACAAAGCATTGGGATATAGGGTGCCTTCAGTGGCCTCTGCACAGTTTGGAAAATTCCATCCTTTGAAATCCAGCTATTAATTCTCAAAATTGTCCATTGGTAACTACCCATGGGAAAATCATGGTATTAATTGCTCCACAAACCTGCACCAACCCAATCCCCACTGCAGACTATCCCAACTTAAATGTTCTGCAATGGAATTGTAGCTGACAAATGTTGCCAGCTTCCACAAAGCAATAGCCAGCCACTTCTACACCAATATAGCTTCCCTGAATCAAGTTTTCTGAAGCTGAAGATTTGGCACAAGCACCTTACACAGCTCCATGATGGTCTGGTTTCTCATTTGGAAGTTCTAAACCCATTGCTGGTTATTCCAGGTTTCCAAAACAATGTGATCCTACTACACTGTACCAATCCTCTTGCACTAAAAGCAATGGTCCATTTATTGGCATACCATGGCAATACCAACATTCACCATATCAGATGAGCTAAATTAATTGTCATTGACCCTCAAGGTCAACCATCTTTGAGACACCATAAGGCTCTACCAAATTCCATTCAGCATCCTGCTGATGACCTACTCCACTGCATATACATGTGTCCACAATAAGGGACAGAAGACATACTTCATATCTTCTACCCCATTTGGTAAAGTGCAGATATGAGCAGAAATTACTATGTGGAAATGTGTGATGGCAGCACACAATGCAAACAACACACAGCTATCAGTTCCTAGAGTGTCTCTGATACACCGAACCCTGGGATATTACCCCTGAAATGGAAACACTAATGCCTCACAGAAAAGGGAGCAGTGTGGATGTCAAGATACTAATGAAAAGCCCTTATACTTACATTCAGCATAATGTATGTAGAACATGTGCACAGTCAAACAGCTAAGTATGAATGTCAGGGTAAACACAGTCATTGGAGCAACTGGCATTATTCGTGTTGGAGCTACTGACAACCTGCAGGTAATCTTCAACTGAGAGGAGGCAGATACTTCTCTGCTGAGATCCACAATGCTGGCATCATCACTCTCACAGTATATCCCAGTGTGCAATTACAGAATTCTCACCAATTGATGAGCAAAACTACTTTTGTTTCCTTTCTTGATTTATGTGGAAGAGTGGCTGTTTTATTTAGTGAGAGCTGAAAAATGGGTTAGCAGGAACTTCTGCTTCACTGCTGTTGACCTTTATCATCTTAGTAATTTTACCTCTTTTTTAAAAAAAAGCCATCATGTTCTTAGTTGTATTTTGTTAAGAACATAAATGATTTTGAGAAATGGTCATGCTGTAAGCAAAAAGATTATACTGTTGTAATTTATTAGAAAGATTTCTCCTTGATTTAAGGGTTTTACCAAACAATCCTTTATTTGGGTATCAAGAATGAGACAAACGGATACTACTCTCCAGTATATCATGGATTCTTATATTTGACTAACAGTGCATGAGCCTCTGTAGCCTTTGGTCTGTTATGGCCCAGCCATGCAGATGAAAATCAAGAGCTTTCTCGCTGAACACCACAACAAATCATACTCTGGTTAGTTGTCAATATTGCATTACCTAGATTCTGAATCTCAGCCAACTTTAAGAAACAGCTGCCAAGGTGCCTATATAACATAGTTGTTTACAGTAACTTGCACCTAAAAACAGGCGTCTTAATTTTTGCTGTAACAAGTTCATGATATATTGTGCAACGAAATGTGTAATATTTTTCATTATTCTTCAGAGATCTTAAACTTATAAAACATTTGGAAGAAAATATAAAATCTCTTTTTGAGGATGTGAATAATCGATGGTAGTACCTATGTTTTTATTGAAAATAGGTCTAATCAAAAAGTTTTCATTTTTCATGGGATTACAAGTTTGTTGGATAACAGTAGCTGTAACACTATAGATAAAATACAGTACAGCTAGATTTTGAAAGGCATTTCAAACATCTTCCTACTGAAAAATTAGCCATACATAAAGTAATAAATCATATATTAAATTAAGAACTGGCTAATTGACAGATACTAAGTAGCTGTCAATAGGGACTCTAATTGAACAGAGCTGTTCTGATGGGGTTCTGCAAGGATTGGTACTAGGTTTAAAGATATTTAACACTTTTTACCAATCATATCGCAGTAAATACAAAATCACTGATGGTAAGAATTGTGGATGACAGAGACTAGGTGAGTGGTCAGTACTGATGTGGACAGGACAGTCATATACAGCAAATTAGATCCATTCCAATAATTGTATTTAATACAACCAAATGCACATATAGGACAAAGTAAATCTAGATACAAAGAATGTAGGAGGATTCCTAAAAAATGGGGGAAAAAATTTAGGGGTCAGAGTGGACAAATAACTCAACATTAGCCTCCATGATGCTCTGGCCAAAAAAAGCCAATGTTATCCTTCAATACATAACCAGGTAAGTAGTGAATAGAAGGAGGAAGTTGATTTTTATCTCTACATATGCATTGATAAGACAGATACCACAATACCGCATGTATTTCGTGTGTCCACAATTTTAAAAGAATGTTGGAAAAATTGGGAAGAGTTCAGAAAAGAGCCAGAAATATGATTTGAAGTCAAGATAAAATACTTTGCTATGAAGACCTTAAACAGCTCAAGCTGCTTAGCTTATCAAAAAGAAAATTGAAATTTGAATACAGTTCATAAGTATGTTCACAGAGAAAAAAAATACAAGGTACTAAAGAGGTCTTTGACCTGTAGAGAAAGGCATAACAAGAAGGAAAGTCTGAAAGTTAAAGCTTGCAAATTCAAATGAAAGTAAGACACACACTTAACAGCAATGGTGATTAACCATTGGAACAATCTGTCAAAATGCAGTGAAGGATTTTATCCCTCTCTCTGTCTTCACATCAAAACGTGGTGCCTTTCTGGAAAATATGCATCAATCAAATGCAATATGTAGGTGAAAAGACAACAGACTAGAGGATTTAATGGTCCTTCTGGCCTTAAAAATGTATTATATTAGCTATTATAGATTTATAGATCATAGAGACAGAGGATTTCCGTCCAGTCGATAATCAATGTATTCACCCCCTCCCCTCACCTAAAAAACCTCTCTTCGCTTGCTCAGTGTATTTGTAGAAAATATCTTATCTTTCCTTGGGTGTTCTGCATTTGGATCTACTAGGGCAGACCCTTTCACCCAAGTAGATTTCCGCAGAACTCAATGATCATTTAATGTCTGGCTTTCCATTCTGTCATGCATTATTTGAACTATACATTTTGTAAGTAACAGTACATATGGTCAAATCCGGTATTCCCTTAAACTGAAACAAAGAGTTTGTAAAGAGTTAAGTGAGAGCAGAATTTGGTTCATGAATTAAAATAAATTGTTAATATGATAAAATATACAGAATCCCATATTTATAGATAATACAGGGTTATATCTGTCCTTCCCAAGACCTCAGCAAATTTCAAATAAACTTAAATATTTTTGTGTAATCTTAACTCTGATGTGTCTTCAAGGTATAAGTGACAGCAGATAGACCAATGACTCTATGCTTTTAAAAGCAGTCCCTTGAATAAAACATAGGAAGAAAATAATTGAATACTTATCTTACTGGGTAACAGACTCTTAAGATAGTGTGAAGTTATGAATTTAAAATAGAAATTGTATAAAATAGTTCAAAACCAGCATCTTCAATGTTTTAAATGTTAAAAAGGCAATTACTTGCTTAAGCAATTTCAGTCAAGATTTTACTTGATTAGCTGTCTTTTCAGAGAAGAGGAGCTGTAGTTTCTGCAATGTTATAACCTTCTCCATACAAATACATATTTAAAATAGCCACTGTATATAACTTATTGACATGGGCTGGTTTTCTCATTACAAACCATGATTTTTCACCTCTGTCAACCTAGCCACTTTCTGATATGTTGTTCCACTGTGTTTGAATCAATACAACCTGTTTGATCTGCTGAAGGAATCTGGCCTGATGCAGTGAAGTGTAATCACAAGATTTCTCTTTTCCTACCATATGGTAAGTTTTCCACTTTCTAATGTCATGAAGTGGGACTTCTCGCACAAAAGACCATGTGAGAAAATAATTTGTTAGTCTTTAAAAGTGACACAGGACTCCTTGTTTGTTTTAATAAAATTTACTGACTGTGCTAGATTCTGGTGACAAAGCTGGTAACCATACTACTCAAACTTATACATTTTGGTGAAGATTTTGCGTCAATTGACTGCCTCTTTGGCAATATAACATTTTACTGTTTGAGGGACATAAGATCATAGACTGGATCATCAATGACAAAAGTACCTTTTCACATGCATCTGGTGCTAGGCAATTGTAACTGTCCCCTTATATTGGGACCCCACCATAGTTCTCACACACCTGCAATACACCTTCAATTTCTCTTGAAGACAGTCAAAACTTTCAAAAAATGCAATGCAGGGCTACCTGCATGGCTTTCATCCTCAGAAGGCACATGACTCTAGTTGTTAGCTACTGTTCATTTCATAGTACAACTCATGGTGTTTACCTTGGTTTATAAAGCTCTAAAAGGTCCTGGTTAGAAGACTGGCTCACTGCTCATTTACAACTATAGCAATGAAAAATTAGCTTTAGGATTCATTTCTTCCACAACTCCATCAGAGCTGACGATTGCTGACATTTATTACATGTTACTAGGGCCATCTGTTTTTCCAAATTTAAATGTAAGGTTAGTAAAAGTAGAATGGAAGAGAGGGGAGTGGATTGTTTATAGACAGTTTTTGCAGTAGTTTGTTCATCTATAGCCTGGGGACACTTCATAAATCAGAAAATAAATATGAATAAATAGAAAAAGCTTGTATAAATCTGAGTAACTGGACACTTCCCGCTGCCAGTGAAATAAATGGTAGTTTTGCCTTTGATTTTAATTAAAGTCAAATTTGGTCCTATGTGAGGAAAAGGCAATATTTAATTGAAATCACATGGTCCAAAATTTGCAACAAATTATTCTCTTTAAATCTATATTTTTGCTCACACATCAATTTCATAATTACATTATCCTCCTGAAATCCTAAAGTGACATCTGTTTTGTAAAAGATTTAATGAAAGATGGAGTAATGTTGGAATAACACTGGAATCCTTTACAAGATACTCCCTGTCAGATGAGGAGGTGGAATTTAGAAACCCCCATGACTTAAATGAGGTTTTCATAATCATACTTGCCAAGATTTACAAAAGTAACTAACCATTATGAATCACTCCAGTGCCCAACTTTTTTCACCTTGTAGGGGGCTGATTTTCAGAAAGCATTAAGTACTTACTCAGTCAGAACCAGGACCCTTAATGTGTCTCGTGCTGGACACCAAAAATCAGAAGGCACTTGAAAAACCTGACATACAACTACATGGTAGCAGACAAGCAAACTACATGACCATTGGTTTGTGTTAAATAGGCATTCTGAAATAAAAATTAATAATCTGTTACAGATCAAAATGGTGCAGTTCAGTAATGAGATTGTGAAACTTTGGCTTAATTAAAGGAATATGGAGCATGGTAAGAATTGTTGCAAGTTGTAAGGATGTGTGCATTGGGGAAAAGAGTCATGATTCCACCCAATTTAGGTTTAATCAATTCCTATGTATCATTTGGCATACAGAATTATTGTCACTAATATGTTCTGATTATACATTTATGATAAACTGATTAATTGGAACAGGTAGAGGCCCATGTTAATAAATTCCAGGACAGTGAGAAGTTTCTTGCACTTCATAATGGTTGTCTCAGTCTCTGGCCTTTTGACTGGTCCTTCAGTCTCATTCCTTGAGTTTCTGCTGTTTCTTGGACTTAAATCCTTGAGTCCTGTGGCACTTTTAAAGACTAACAAATTTATTTCTTGCTTGAGCTTTCATGGGGCAAAAATCCCACTTCATCAGATGCTTTGACCAATTTTCTCCCATAAAAACTGATGTGATAAATAAATTTGTTAGTCTTTAAAAGTGTCACAGGACCCCTTGCTTCTTTTGCTGAACTAGACTAACATGGCTATGTCTTTGGAACTTGTTTGAATAGTTTCTTATTGTTTTTCATATTATATATTCATTACATTTTCTCCAGTCAGTGTTAAGCAATGTGTCTTATATAATCTATATGCAGAAGTTTCAATTTACAGTTTTCATGTCATTATGGCCTCATGTCACCCTACTCATGTTTTTCCCAACACTGGGATTTCAGCATGGTGTCTGATATATTTTAATATATTAATTAACTTTTTTCTCAGCCCTCCAACACAATAACCAAAATACATATTTGTCATCTGAAGTGTAAGCATTATCTAAACAAGTCTACTTAAAAGACAGATTAGAAAGACAACACATCAGGCAAGAGGCTAAGCCCTGCCTAAGTATTTTCCTACCCAAACATTTTCACTTGTCCTAATAACATGCTACTAATCAAATAACTGATAGCTGTTAGTTGAATAGGGAAGATACAGAGAACACTATGACCTTTAATGTCATGTTTATTTTCTTCAAACTGCGATTTTTGGAGACTTTTGCTCAAACTCTAGCATCACACTTGTAAACTATTTAAAAAGTCTTATCAGTAATTTTGTTTGTTGCATTCTAAGGAGTGCTTTTCCAGAGAAGGGCCTAGTTATTAACTGTTCCTCAACAAGGTATTTAAAACTATGAAGTACATAGTGAAAAACTAAATCAATTTATCCTTATTCTCTTCCATAATGTGAGAACAAAGGGCCAGAAACAAATTAACAAATTAAATGATAAAGGAAATTAAATGAGACATTTACATAGATCAGAAGTAGACTAGGAATAAACAAGAGATATTAAAATCTTGTGCTTTGTATCCACTGCAGTTGTACAGCATTGTAGAAAGAGGAGGAGGGCAGGGCAGAGGTTGACAGAGAGGTGTACTTCCATTCCTTGAAGTTTAAGTTATTATATTGACATGAGCAGAAATAAGGGTAATGAGTTGGAATGATCAGTGGACTAATATAATTTTTTCATATTCTGTACTATTTTCTTTATTCATTGGCACTCCCCTAATCAAAAAAAAAAAAACCAAAAAAACTAGAACTGTTAAAAGTCTAAACGAATGCCTGCTATGAAAGAGTTTTTCATTTAGATGTATATATTACTTAAAAGATGGCTAAAATTTTATGCAGCTTGATAGCTCCCTGTTGGATACACACGTAAAGAAATACAATAATATAAATTATTCCAGAAAGAGTTTTAAATAATCTGTATTCAGTAAGATTCCTCCTGGTTTACCTTTTCCAAAAGAAAAATAAGAATAATCATTTTGGACAAATTACCCACCTTTGGAAGATTTACAAACACACACAGAGGAGACATAGATCTGAACAGCAGCTGTTTTTCAGGACAGAGTGAGTAGATTTTTTCCACCCACTAAGATGCTCTCAGTTATTCAAAAATGCAACAGATTCCAGACATGCAGATCAGATACAAGTGGAATGTTTAGCCCAATTACAGAATATTTTAAAATTGCCTTCTATCAAGCATTGTTAATTGATATTATTTATTTCTTTTAAATATGTAGCTTTTTTGCTAATGCAAAGTATAGAGTTTGGTAGATAACACAGATCATTTTAAAATGCCATCTTTGCATTTGAATTGGCAGGCCTGTCTCATCATTCCACTAAACACCTTCCTGTCATTTAAATAACAGGTATTTTATTTTGTTACAAAAGCTTTCAGTAGGTGGGTAGTAATGAATAGTTTCTTATACTGTATGGAAAAGTCACCTCTAATTCCATTCAGGTTATGGTTTTGTATTAATGCAGAATTAATGGTTTTATTAAATGAGTCTCACTATTTTCTGTGAACAAATGGCATACTTTGCCATATCACGATCATCAGAGTTTTAATGCAGTATGCTGAGTACTGACAGGGTTGAAGAATCATTGAATCAGTGAGCTACTGCAAGCCATGATTTATTTCCTCTATTCTCCTACTCTAAATTGTTCTAACTCCTTCTCTAAACATGTTTTGAGATGTCTGAGTGCCTAGATCTTATTTTACCAAGCTACAGGCATGGGTTTCTTTTCTGTTTATTCTGCACAGCATTAGCTTTGGCAGCTATCTTGTGCCTTATATGCACTTCAGTTTTGCACTAATCAACTTCACGAGGGGACTTCACTGGTTAATTTCTCACATGTATGTATGCACACACATATACTTACTTTCTCCTATTTGGAATGGTACTTGCAATTTTAAAGATAACACCTACTCTGCTATTTATGCTCAAATTTCAGAAATAATGTGAAAAATTCATCACACATTTAATTTAAGGTGATCAAGTTTGTAATAATATAGAGGTGCTTTCATTCTACAAAACAAGCAAGGAGTCCTATGGCACTTAAAGACTAACAAATTTATTTATTGCATGAGCTTTCATGGGAGAAAATCCCTCTTCGTCAGATGTTTTGAAGATTGGGGAATTTAACGGAATGGGAGGAAAATAAATGTAGGGGAGGGTAAGTCATGGGATCAGGTCATACTGTAAAAGCAAATCAAAGCAGTTGTTAAGATTCAAACACTGGGAAACAGCACATAGAGAAAGGTGACATCAAACTAACAAGCAAATGTATTTATCGCATGAGCTTTCATGGGAGAAAATCCCACTTTGTCACGCGCTTGCTCTTCATCTGCTGCCAGACTTATTGTTTGTTTTGCTGAACTAGACTAACATGACCACCCCTTTGGAACTAGATAATCATGACGATCTCTTCTTGCCTTAAAAGCTATGAGTCTAAATAACTGGCTGATCTGTCTGGTTTTGGTTCTGGATCTAAGACAGACAAATTTGTAACCCTGAGAAAACCCCAGTTATAGGTTCTGAAGGATTAAAAGCTATCAGTTCTAGACTGGAGTTGGGGATGGCCTTTGGTAAGCTTTCTAGCATGCATCTAGGTTCTTTTATAGTTTTAATATTTTTTCCTTGTAATAGCTTTACCTTAAGAATAAATGTGCTTGCTTAGGAGAACCTATGTGTTAATTTATAACTACGGTAATACTCTGGTCATAAACCATAAAGAGAAAGCAAAGCTTTCAGGAACTGACCTTTTAGGTAGCCTGGTTTGCTAGAGATATTGCAGTGCAAGGCAGAATGCCATGTAGCCTGAAAACTCCCAGTCAGAATGTAGTGGGACATGGGATCTCCACTCAAGAAAAGTGACAGCTGAGAGGCAGATGATTAAAGTGCACCAATGGACCACAGAAACTGAATACAGGTGTAAAAAAGCAAGGAGTCTTGTGGCACTTAAAGACTAACAGATTTATTTATTGCATGAGCTTTCATGAGAGAATATCCCACTTCGTCAGATGTTTTGAAGAGCTTCAAAGTGTCTCACGAAGTGGGATATTCTGCCACGAAAGCTCATGCGATAAATAAATCTGTTAGTCTTTAAAGTGCCATAAGACTCCTTGCTTTTTTTTTGCTTTACTAGACTAACACGGCTGCCCCTTTGGAACTTGAATATAAGTGTAGTTACCCTGAAACTGTGAATCCAGACTCCTCTAAATATTTTGCACACCTCTATAGAGCACAAAGCGAAGTAAATCTGTCCATTTTAATGTAAACTCTTCAGGGTAGGGAGATGGGACTGTCTATTTGAGTTTGACTGTCTGTGTTCTTAGAGAAGTAAATATAAAAGGTTCCTTCTCTGACTGAAGCAGCTGTGGGCTTTTGTTTTAAAAGTAATAGTAATATCATGCCCATAATATTAGGCTTGATTAATGTAATCTGCTCAAAGTACTGAATTCTTTCTCTCTTGCACAGCTATCATCTATTTCTTTCAGTAAAGTTTCCTTTAGATGGAAACATCCATCTGTCCAGTTGTCCAAGGAGTCATCCACTTTCACAATTAAGCTGGCATGGTACAATCATTAATCTCTATATTCCTGTATTTATTGCAGCTGTTTGCTCCAGAGAAGGAAACCAATCACACTGACAGTTTCTCCAGTTAGATAACAATCCTTTTCATTCTCTTCTCTCTTTTTTTTTTGAACTACTAAATCTTCTCAACTTTCTTGCTCACCCACAAGTTTTCTCCTTTCAATCAATTTATCACTTGTGCTAGGGCAGAGTCATTAATATATCATCCTTCAAGAAACAACCTCTCAAATATCTTTAAATCCACTGTTCTAAGAAAGTTTGTGAAATTGGAAACAAATTCTTGAAAACCTATCAGTATATAGCTTAATTCACCTACATGCAGTATAGATACAATTATTTATTATTCATTGTAATGGATATGTCCTGAAAAAGATAACCTATTTTAAAATGAATAAAGCTAAAATTCAAATTAACTCTGATGAAAGAAATTTTGAAAATTGGCTTACTTATTTAAAATCTGCCTGATCCTGAAAATTCATGGAACCTGGAGATGTTAAATGGAGTCAGTTTTGATGTTAATAATGCTGTCTCATTTAAGAACTGTGAAAATAAGAAAGAGAAAACTGAGGGCAAATATAGGATTTCATACTTACCAACTCGAAATGCAGCAGCATCTTGACTTTTTCAAATGTTTATATGGCAACACAAGAAAGACACACTGAAGAAAAAGAGTTCTGATAAGAAGACAATCCTACCTAGAACAAGGAAATCAGAGAAGGTGGTCACATCAGCTATTGCTAGACTGAAGATTAGTTTATAATAATATGAATTGTGAATGGTATTAGCATACTGTCATGGCTTTGACAACTGATGTTCATAACAATTCTTGATTTATGGGACTCATCAATATGGTTTCTATGCTTTTTCCTAGAAATAGGGAAAAAACAGCACAGACACAATGGCTATGTCCACACAACGCTTTTATTTCAAAATAACACTTTTGCCCTTCTCCTTCCCAGTGTGCCTTCCTTTTTGTATGTATTGGGTTGGGGCATGGCCCAGCGAGGGAGCCATGTTGCCACACCTTCCATGCTGCCCCTCTCCTGAAGCGAAATAGCAAGTCCTGTGTCCGGCCTTGCTATTTTGCTTTGAGATTTTCCCTTATCTCAATTTAACATTTGCTTATTTCAATTTAAGTTATTTTGAAATAAGGATTTTATTTCAAAATAACTCATTTTGAAATAACTAATTTTGAAATAACATTTTACGTGTGAACATAGCCAATAAGTAGTAACTGCTTCTGTCCTTTAAAGTGGCTTTTAGAGTTCTGAATATTGAAAATTCCTTCAACTCTTTCCTTCGAACTTATAAGCAGCACTAGAATTTCTGGGAAACCATGAGAGAGACTGCTGTTCTCTTGGTATTCACAGACAAGATCAAAGTTGGAAATGGCAGAAGTTTTCTTGTGAGACTTCCTCTCCAATTTTGCAAACGATAAAGGTAAGCATAAACTATTAAGCATTCTGATTTTTTAAAGCTTGTTCCAATCACTTGCATAAAAGAACTCTTGTCTACTTGGGACTTGCAAGCTCTACTATAACAAAAATCAGATTAATAAAGTGAAATGTTGAGGTTTACTCTTAAAATTTGTAGATAGCTTAGGACACTGTCCCTTAGAACCAGCAGATGAGTAAAGCAGTTCCTGGACAGTTCTGAAAATGAATTTTACTGGTGGGATGAACAGCTTTTAACAAGGATAACCAAACAACAGGCATTTCTTCAAGACCTTGCTGCTTATAAAGCCAATTAAACAGGACTTGTAGACTATCAGGGACAGTGCATTCCGGTGACTGCCTGAATGTTATAGTGAGGAACAGGAAGAAACCAAAACAGAGCCAGGGAAGAGAAGACTCTGAAGGTGAAATGGACTGAGGAAAAGTAAGTAACACAACTCAGGGAGGAGAGCAAAAACCTGGGAGAACTGTAAAATGTATTCCGTGAGTAAGGGCACTTTTATGATTTCTGCTTCTGGTTAAGCCTATCAACTAAGTTATTGGAAACAAAGTAGGGGGCAGAAGTAGAGAGAATAAGAAAAAATGTGTGAAACATAAGAATAAAAAACACTTTAAAATAATCTAGGAAGCACCAGGAATTATGCCTATAAAGGGAATTTAAACAATTGTAGATATAAAAAATTAAATATTTTAAATTTCTTTAATTGCAGATTGAGATTGCTAACACTGCTGAAGCATTGATGTTGGTTGGAAAAAGGTCACATGCCCAGTCAACATGAAGGGTTTTGCTTTATAAGATGCTGAGCATTCTGAGCCTAGTCAAACAAAGCATATAAAGACATGCTCAGTTTTAAGCATGTAGGTCAACTAGATTACTCACATGTCCAACATTAAGCGTATGATTTCATGTTTTGCAGAATCAGCAGTGTCACTTACAAGCTTAAATTTAAGCATGTAAACAAACTGCTATGCTGAATCTAAGCCAGAGTACAAAGTACCTTGCAGGATGAAGCCCGACTTCCAGACGCTATAACGCATTTAGGGCAAAAACTCCCCCCCACTCACCCCCAGTGAGCAGTCTGTTTCTAGAGAAGTGTTGCCATGTGGATAGGAAATGTGACTACCCAGAGGCTGCAGTACCTAAAGCCTGAAGGTCTGGGAATGGAATATCTGTTGGTCACTATGTCAACCTAAAAGGCAATAGTCCTTCCACTACAAACTTGAGCTCCAGGTAGTTCAAAAACATCAACAACAGGAGAAAGGAATGAAAGAGAAAAATGGTTCTGAATAAAAAAATGTAAAAAGCTAAAGACAAGGGATTTTGAGAGAGTAACAGTCAACTCCCACTAATTCAGTTTTGGATGATGCACCAGAATAACCTGCTGACTCTGAAAGATCTGAACTCCTAAGAGCGGTTATGGTAACTCTATTTCTGAATTTATTTATTTATCTTACTATGCTTTACATTTTTTTTAGGCTGAGCTAATTACCCAATGACAGTGCAATGGAAAGCTGGAGCTTCAGAGAAACACTATATACACATAAAGAATTGAAAAGTTGAAATTACTAAGTTATATTGTAGTTAACTATAGACATAAAGTGGTATTGTAGCCAGCTCAGTCCCAGGATATTAGAGAGAGAAGGTGGATGAGATAATATCTTTCATTGGGCCAATTTCTCCATCTAGTAGTCTCTGTAGACATGAAGTTTGTAAAGTTCTATATTAAGGTACCACACAGGATTCCAAGAAGTTTGTTGTGATGTAGGAAGATAAAACTGGCACCTGATGAGTCTCTAGATTATAACTTCTGTGACCTAAAAGAGTGTTTATTTCTATTTCTTCTTAGTATTGTCTGAAGGATATTCAATGACTTTGTAGAATCATTGCAGCTAGTTGCAAATGATGTATGAAATGAAAAATCTCTCTTCATCCATTGTAGAGAATAAATGCAGAGTGTGCTTTTCAATCACTTTTGAACCGTGCTATTTGCTATAATATCAGGCACAGTCATATTAAGAAAAAGCCACCAAACTTGTCTGTGCATTGGAAAATTCTTATATGCACTGCAACTATCTACAGTGAGGTAGTGTGAAAGTCCCAAATTGTTCCAATGCATTGCAGTTTTCTAATAATTGTGGTTATGGTGAACCACTGCATAACGTGAAATGAGGGTGAATAAAATGCCCATTTCTGAAGGGGTGGCCATGTTTGTCCCATTCAGCAAAACAAGCAAGGAGTCCTGTGGCACTTTTAAAGACTAACAAATTTATTTTATCATGAGTTTTTGTGGGAGAGAATCCCACTTGATGCTTCAAAGATGGAGTAACTTACAGAATGAGAGGACATACATGCAGGGAAGTGTAAGTCACAGGATCAGGTCAGACTGTAACAGCAAATCAAAGCAGTTGTTAAGATTTAAACACTAGGGAGCAGCATACAGGGGGAGATGAGGTCAAATCACCTGTTGTAATGAGAAAAAAATTCATAGCCCCTATTTAGCTGTGAGGCAATGGTGTCAAATCTACACATAAATTCCAGCTCTGCAGTTTCTTTTTGAAGCTTCAATTTATTATTTTGTTTGAGCACAGCTATTAACAAATCATCAAGCAGAGCAGAGATACTGAAGTGTTCCTCTATTGGTTTTTAAATGTTATCATTTCTAATGAGAAACTGCAGAACTGGAATTCATATGTAGATTTGACACCTTTGCCTCAGGGCTAAATAGGCACTAGGGATTTTTTTTCCCCCAGAGGAAGCTGGGAGGACTTACAAGGCAGTTTCCTGCTCTGCCTACAAGTTCCAGAGATGGGCAGGTGGGAAGTGTGTGCCGCAGGCAACCCACTGTGTGTTGCAGCTCCGAGCATGCTCATCCACCCAGGCAGAACAGGAAGTGCTCCAGTAGAGCTTTGTGATGAGCACCCTCATCACCTCAGTCAGCCCAACCTCTGTTGGGGCCTGGGAATGATGCAACCCATTCGAGCCAGGGGCTGAGAACCACTAACCTAGAAAAAAACCAAAACCTCTCTCTCTTCTCATTCCTTTCTTCTCTCATTATTTTCTTCCAACACTTGGGACAGGGCATTCTTCTCTTAATCTTTCCCTATAGCCTCCTCAAAGTGTGGCAACATAAATTGAATAAATAATAGTTCAGATCTTCTGCAGAGTCAATTGGTACAATACAGATGATTTCAGTGGGACTTCGTTTGCATTATTCCAGCTGGGGGGTTAACCCTCTCCACCCGGTCCTTTTCTTCTGCCTTCTTAATGATTAGCAGCTTTACACTTCTTGATATGTTTTGTGTGCCTTCTATTAATCTTGCAAACTTTATAAAAACCTTTTCTACTGTAGACACCATGGTGCTCACTGTGGGAAAGATTATCAGAGCAAATGTCAAATGCATAAATTAATATGGAAAGAAAGCAGTTACTTCTGTCTTTTATAACTTCACTGTTCGTGACACAGGGAGCCTCCCTCTCCTTTTTTGTTTGTAAGTTTTTTGACTATTCAAGTATTTTTATGACAATTTTCCATGTACTCATTTGTTTAAACTGCCTCGTGTTCCTACTGAAGTCCTTGCTGATCGTTTTGGCATTAACGTCAATGGAAACAGCCATGGCTTCCACGTGAAGAGGTATTACTGACTGCCTGAACCACATCTAGACTTTGGGCAATTCTTTTTTAGGTTTCTTCAGTATATATAATAATGGGTGAATACATAAGATTAAGACCTGCTTTTAAAAGTACACCACCAAATCTCACAATATATGAAGATTTTTAGACTTTTTCTAACTCACTTTCTGCAAAATGTTGTAGAATTGATAAAGCTGATGATTAACTGGGAAAAGCCAATAAAGGTTGAAAACAATTTCCTTGAACTTCTGCAAGTGTGGGGTTCAGTTGGGAGAGACCTTTTCCTGCAGCTATTCCCTCTTGCTACTATGTTGTACTCTCATGGCAGCTCAGAAGCAGCCTCTGGCTGCCTTTCTTTGTGCTCACTTTTAAGCCCCACTTTTATTGTGCTCTAGAAATGGACACAATTATAAAGAAAATCATATACAGCTGGCACTCTGGGACTCTCATTTCTAGTGCCTTCCTACTCAGGAAAGAAGCAACCTAGATGGGGAGCTAGAAATAGGGCCAAGGGAGAAGCACAATGGTGGCATTGACCTAGTGTTTAGAAAGAAAAGACCTCACTAGTGTACACCTTAATCCCCTGCAGACTTACTGTAACAGGCCCTACCTACTGTGGATGTTATTGTACAACAGTCTCTAGGTGATTGGTAGTGTGCTGAGTGTAGAATGAGCTCACAGCCAACTCCTATTGGTGCTAGGCCCTAACCTTCAATGAATTCTGTAAATACATGGACACTTTGATTCCTTTATCAGTAATAAATACTGCAAATACCCTAGGCACAATTATGAAACTGTTACAATAAAGAACAATTTCAACTTAGCCCCTAGGGTCAGTACAGTAACAGGTTATAGATGTAACTTTTTCTTCATGATACTTCCATAAGCACATTCTTCTTGCCTACAGGAATCCTCCCATCTTCTACCTGGTGAATGTTGAATTACAGGTTAACACAGGGTAGTGGCATGAACCAGCTGGTTCACTGAACTACTGCAGACCACAGGGAGAAGATTCTGCTGGAGGTGATAGCAAACACTTCCAAGATTTGTGCAATAGGTGTCTTGGGACCTCCATTCAGGGACAGATCATTTTTCTGGGAATAGCTGGGAGAGAAACCTGGAAGCTGAAATTAGTAGCTGAGAAAGACAAATTTAGGAATTTAAGCCCATCCACAGTATCTTAGCAGCTCTCTTTCTGATGAACACTCAAGGCAGTTAGGATCAAAATTTTAAAGTTATCTCTAATTTCAGGAGTCTGAATTCTTCATTGCCCAGTTTTGAGACACCTAGGACTTGATTTTCAAAGGTGAGAAGCACCACCAGGTTGTATGTGGCTTCTGAAAAATCAGGCACCAGGTGTCCATATAGACTCAAAATTAGAGGCAAATTTAGTTCTCGGAGACAATTGTTTTTAAAAAGGAAGCCCTTCATAATTTCACAATAAAACATGCATAATTGGAACCACTACTCTGAGCAAACAAAGTGGGGAACTGAATGTTTAAATCAGCATTTGGATTCCTTATTTGACTTTTGGATGTCATAGATCTTCTTTGTGACCTCAGTCATAGTAATTACATATACAAACCAGAGAACATAATTGTTTGTGTAGCTTATTACTTAAAAAAAAAAACAAAAACAAAACTGGCTATTGGAACATGTGAACAAAAATGCTCAGAATCTGAAAACTATGCTGAATTATTACCATCTGTGATCTGGGTCCTCCTGGGATAATCACATGAATATGCAAAAATCAGGGAAAGCTGCAAAACTGAGACCCAAGCTCCCCACAACACTGATGGGTGGTACATAAACCAGTCTCCCAGTGAGTAACAAACAATGTTTCTGATTCCCCACACCAGTTATCAAGAAACAACAAAGCATGAACAGTGCCCTCTATTGCACATCAGCTACTCAGAGCCCCAGCTAGCCACTGGGTCCCTTAAAGAAATAAGTTTTCCTGACCCCAAAGGGCCAGTCACATTACACAGAACACTATAGGCTAGGATCTGACCCAAAATACCAAGATGCCAACCAATCCTTCAGCAACTAAAACTAAAGGTTTAATATAAAAGAAAAGAAACAAAATATGAGAGATGTTAAAGGGTGAAAGTGAATCACATACATACAAATGCTCTAGAGTCCATATAAAGCAAGTCCATAGCAGAAATCAGAGTCTGGAGTTAGTCCAATTCCTATGGTAGACATCCAGCACCTGGGTGGATCTCAGTCCTTTTCCAATCACAGAGGAATAGTTCCAGAGATGGGTGCTGGTTATAGACTAGAGACTGAAGACAAAATGGAATTGGGGCTGCTGCCTTTTATCACCCCTGGCCTTCCTCAAGCTGTGTGAAGTTTTTTTCAAATCAAAATGGAGTTGAGTCACATTGGCAAGTCCTACTGGCTCAACACCCCTGAACACAGATATCTGTTTTGAATAACTGAATCTCTCATTAGTACTACCATTTTCTTTCTAATAACTGGAGTTCCGTCCTTCGGAGAGAGATGCTCAGTGCAAAGGATACCACGATTGTGACCCAGGTCTCCTTGGGTAACCTCCTGAATATGAAAAAAATAGGGTAGGCTGCAAAACCAAGGGCCAAACTCTTTTTGAATCCTGATGGGTGGCACTTAAGCCAGACTCCCAATCAGTAACAAACTATGTTTCTGATTCTCCACACTGGTTACCAAGAAACATAAAGCATACACAGCCACCTTTATTGCATTCCAACCCTTGGTTTCCAACTAGTCACTGGGTATCTTAAAGATACAGGTTCTCCTGACCCCGAAGGGTCAGCCACATTACACAGAACAATATAGGTTTGTATCTCACCCAAAGCAACACACAGCTACCAGTCCTTTAGTAACTAAAACTAAAGGTTTAATACAAAAAAGGAAGAAGACAAAAAAGTTTGCAAAAAAGCAAACACCATTCTGTGATATATAAACAGGACAGGAGTATTATAAGACATGAGGAATAATTCTTCTGCTCTACTCCACCCCAACTACGACTCAGCTGGAATACTGTGTACACTTCTGGGCTCCTCATTTCAGGAAAGATGTGGAGGAACTGGAGAAAGTCCAGAGAAGAGCAACATAAATGATAAAGGTCTGGAACACTTGACTTATGAGGGAAGACTGAAAGATCTGGGTTTGTTTAGTCTGGAAAAGAGGAGACAGAGGGGCATGATAACAGCTTTCAAGTATCTAAAAGGTTGTCATGAGGAGGAGGGACAAAAATTGTTCCCCTTAACTGTTGATGATAGGACAAGAAGCAATGGACTTAGATTATGGCAAGGGAGGTTTAAATTGGTTATTAGGAAAAAGATGATTAACCACTGAAATAAGTTGCTTAGGCAAGCTGTGGAATCCCCATCACTGGAAGTTTGTAAGAGCAGGTTAGACAAATACCTGTCAGCGATGGTTTAAGAGAGTACTTGGTCCTGCCATGAGCGCAGAGAACTGGACTCAATGACCTCTCATGGTCCCTTTCAGTTTCCATAAGCAGCGAGAGTCCTGTGGCATCTTATAGACAGACTAACAGATGTTTTCAAGTATAAGCTTTCATGGACTACAACCCACTTTGTCAGATTCATGAAGTGGAAATTACAGTAGAGAGGTATATATACACATGCCAGGATGGAGGGGGGCAAGTGTTTAGCAAAGTCAGTTCAGAGAGCAGATGGGGCCCATTCACACCAGTAGATCAAAGGGAGAGCATGTGTGAACAGATGAATCACTTTTTGTAATGTGCTAACCATTCTAAGTCTCTATTCAGACCCAGCTTGATGGCATCAAATTTGCAGATTAGCTCCAACTCTGCAATTTCACATTCAAGTCTGTTTTTGAAGTTTCTTTTTTGAAGTATGGCAACTTTCAAGTCTGCCACTGAATGTCCATGGAGGTTGAAGTGTTTTCCTGTTGGTTTATGGATGTTGCCATTTTTGATATCTGTTTTGTATCCACTTATCCTTTTACACAAGGACAGTCCAGTTTGCCCAATATATACGGCAGAGGGGCACTGCTGGCACATGATAGCATATACCACATTAGTGGATGTGCAGGTGAATAAACCCCTGATGGTCTGGCTGATGCGGGTGAGGCCTGTGATGGTATCCCTGGAGTCAATGTGTGAGCAGAGTTGGCAACTGAGTTTGTTGCAAAGATAGGTTCCTGCACTGGTGTTCCTGTTATATGGCATTCAGTTGCTGGTAAGTATTTGCTTCAGGTTGGGAGGTTGTCTGAAAGCAAGGATAGGCCTGCCTCCCAAGGCTTGAGATAGTGTGGGATCATCTTCGAGGATAGGTTGTAGACCTTTGACAATTTAAGTTGGGGACTGTAGGTGATGACCAGAGGTGTTCTGTTGTTTTCTCTGTCAGGCTGGTCCTTTAGTAGGCAGCTCCTGAGTACCCATCTGGCTCTGTCAATTTATTTTTTCACTTCACCAGCTGGATACTGTAGTTTCAGGAATGCCTGGTGGAGATCTTGTAGGTGTTTGTCTCTGTCTGAGGGATCGGAGCAGATCCGGTTGTACCTTGAAGCTTAGCTGTAGACGATGGATCGTGTAATGCAGGGGTCTGAATAGAGACTTTGAATGGTTAGCACATTACAAAAAGTGATTCATCTGTTCACACATACTCTCCCTTTGCTCAACTGGTGTAAATAGGCCCCATCCGCTCTCTGAACTGACTTTGCTAAACACTTGCTCTCTTCCATTCTGGCATGTGTATATATACCTCTCCACTGTATTTCCACTTCATGCATCTGACTAAATGGGTTGTAGGCCATGGAAGATTATGCTTGAAAA
Organism: Podocnemis expansa; assembly: GCA_007922195.1. Lineage (NCBI taxonomy): Eukaryota > Metazoa > Chordata > Testudines > Podocnemididae > Podocnemis > Podocnemis expansa. Next base: position 6,501,617 of record ML681981.1, on the reverse strand, counting down.
AATCTGTTAGTCCATAAGGTGCCACAGGACTCTAGCTACTTTTGCTATACACAGACTAACACAGCTACCCCTCTGGAAAATTCCAGTTTCCATGATTCTATGGATCTATGAAACTATGAGAGATGTTAAAGGATCAAAGTGAATCACACACATACAAATGTGTAAGAGTACATGTAAAGCAAATCTTTGGAAGAATTTGTAGTTTGCAGCCTTGTCCAGTTCCTCTAGTAGGCATCCAGTACCTGGGTGCACCTCTGTCCTTTGTCCAGTCACAGAGGATAGATCCAGAGATGGGTGTTGGTTAAGGCCTAGACACTGAAGACAAAACAGAGTTGATGCTGCTGCCTTTTATCATCTCTGAGCAAGGTGAGTTCATGGAATTTACATCCATCAGTGGCTACTAGCCAGAATGGGTAGAGATGCAAAAACACTTTCAGAAGTGTCCCTAGCCTCTGTTTGCCATTAGCTGAGAACTGGCATCAGTGGATGGATCACTTGATGATTATGTGTTTTGTTCATTACATCTAAAGCAGCTGGAATTGGCCACTCTCAGAAGACAGGATCCTATGATGGATGGATCATTGGTCTGACCCAGTATGACTGTTCTTATGGTCTTAAGATCTTCATAATGCAAAAATTCTGGAACCATTATTCAAATTCAACAGTATCTCACACTGATGGGTTCCAATGAAATTGATGGAACCCTTTAAGGAGTAATCTGCTACCTGACATAAGTAAAGGTAGAAAAATCTGGTCAAATATGATCATCCTTCTTTCTCGCATGGTTTGGTTAACAGACTCATAATTAACAATGTTGACCTTAAAGTTATCTTAATTGGGCTTAAGAAGTAACCCTATTATTGAGATAAATATGGGAAATATACATTTCTTAGAACTATTATTTTTGGCGCTCTGTCAATTCTGACAGAAATCACTGCATCAATTTACAGCTGGTTCATGTTCTGAAGGTTATCTTTGCAACATACAGGGGAAATGTACCATTTTGCCAAACTGTCAAAACAAGGGCCTTCAATAGCATTCTGCATGATCCACTAAATCAGTGGTTCTCAGTCACTGTGTTGGGACACATTACTATGTCTCCACCCAGTGGTAAGTGTGTCATGAAGAGCCGGGGAGACAGCTGGACTTGGCGGGAAGGGAGTGGCCTGGCATATCTTGTACAGTTCAGTATGCTTGCCAAGTATGTTGTGACCCACAGAGGGTTGAAAACCAATGCATTAAATAGTTTCTAAGCTGTTCCAATAACTTTATTCTTTCTATTTATCTTTTAACTAATAATAAAGTCATCAGGGATATTTTGGAAATTGAGTGAACAATTGAGAATTGAATTATGGAATTGAGGGAATTGAGTTATGGAATTTTTGCTTTAGCACTCAGCTGTTTCAGTCAACTTATTAATCAATAGAAGTATATCTTGTGAACTTTAAAGAACCTCCCAATTTTAATAATTATTTTTCATAACTGCAATGTTTTGAACTTATTTTATTCCAAGAAATTTGATCTTTATCTTTTAAAGCCCTTATGTTTCTCCTTCATTTGCAATGACAGATGGCAAACAATTAATGCTGGTACAATAGCTACAGTATTTCATTTTCTTCTCTCTTTACTTCTCTGTAATTAATTTACCAAGACCAGTCTGCCATTCGTAATTTGTCAGCGAAGTAAATGCAAAGTCTTGGCTGTTAACCCAAATATATTGTGATATTTGATGCATGATCTTCCGTTTTACTTGCTGTCACTTTCTGAACCATCCAAGGCATTCATTTCTTCTATCTTTATATAAACATACATTGCTATCTTATTTATGACAACTACAAGTCACTGAACTGAAAGTAAATTTTAGTCCTTTTAAATGTTCCTTGGATACTTTCTGCTCTTCTATAAAGAGGTATCTTAAGCAGATGAATAAATACCGATTAACAAAATCCACAGTACCCAAAACTCTCTCTCTGATGAACAGCAGCATTTCTCCCTCCTCACTGTCTCCATTCACATTGATTCCAGAATCATACAAGCTCCTGATCTAAATCAACTTATTGTACCCAGAAATGTTCAAATAATCAATATTCCCAAAGGAACAGGGAATAATTGGAATTGCCATTTGATACATAGAATCATAGAATATTAGGGCTGGAAGTGACTACATGAGATCATCTAGTCCAACTCCCTGCTAAAAGCAGGACTACTCCCACTAAATCATCCCAGCCAGGGTTTTATTCAACCAGGTCTTAAAAGTTTCCAAAGATGGAGATTCCACCACCTCCCTGGACAACCTATTCCAATGCTTCACAACCCTCCTAATGGGAAAGTTTTTCCTAATATCCAACCTAGACCTCCCTAGCTGCTGCATGAAACCACTGCTCCTTGTTCTGTCTTGTTACCACAAAGAAGAGCCTAGCTCCTTCCTCTTTGTAGCACCCTTGCGGAAGGCAGTTATCAAATCCCCCCCAGTCTTCGCTTCTGCAGACTAAATAAGCCAAGTGCCCTCTAATTTTTTAAATTGCCCTCTTCTGGACTTTTTCTAATTTTTCAACATCCTTGCTGTAGTCGGGAGCCCAAGCTGGACACAATATTCCAGATGTGTACTCACCACCACTGAATAAAGGGGAATAATCACATCCCTCGATCTACTGACCACACTCCTGCTGATGCAGCCCAATATGCCATTGGCCTTTTTGTCAACAAGAGCACGCTGTTCACTCATATCCAGTTTGCAATCCACCATAACCCCAAAGTCTTTCTCTATAGAGCCGCTACTTAGCTGGTAAGTCTCCAGCCTGTAGCAGTGCATGGGGTTTTTTCTGTCCTAAGTGCAGGACTTTGCGCTTGCCTTTGTTGAACCTCATGAGATTTCATTTGGCCCAATGCTCCAATTTGTCTAGGTCTCCCTGAATCCTACCCTTACCCCCTGGGTATCTACCATTCCCCATAGCTTGGTATCATCTGCAGACCTATTGAGCATGCAACCTATCCTATCATTCAGATCACTAATGAAGATGTTGATCAAAATCGGCCACAGGACCAACCCCTGGGCTATGCTCCTTGTTATTGGTTGTCTTCTAGTCTGGTATCCTATTTCTGAGATCTGTAGTACAAACGGCTTCAGAAGGTGATAAAAATCCCCTTAATAGACAATTTTAGAATAAATTACTTTAATGATTCCTCCCTCTCAAGCCTGGGGTAAGACCATTCTGCCAAACTACAGCAAGCTACAACAGTCTGGACTCTGCCCTCTGGGTGGGACAGAGCAAATAAGCAAAATAAGCAAACAAGTTTATTGCATTCAGCCTCCTGACTGGAGCAAGTAACAACAGTCTGGTGCAGGCCTCTGAGCTAAGGCTAATATTCAATCAGCCCCAGTTGTGGGGTAGCAGCAGGTGGATCAGTTTGCAGCCCACCATGGGGCCCCACAGTTCAGGGTCCTATCAGTCACGGGGAGAGATAAGATTACTGCCCCGTTTCTTGGGAGCACAACTGAACCCACATTTAGTTTCTTGGACTACTACTTACCCAGCTCTGCTGGGATCATTCCACTGGAACTTACTTTAGCTCATAGGTTTGCAATCAGGCAGCACTTCCGCTGGCCCTGATAGGTTTGCAATCAGGCAACACTTCCTTGGGGCCTTCCATCTCCTAGACCAGTAGGATACCTGGAAACCTCTGAACTTCCTACCTCCATTATTCATTCTGGAACATTCCCAGGAAGCCCCAAAGAGCAGTCATAGCAGGAGAAGGATTTAAAAAAATGACTGGGTTGGACTGAGTCGGGTTAGGTTAGGTTTGTAAGATAAATGCTACTTTGGCCATTTATGTTCACCGAAATCCCTCACGCTGGCCTTCTATGCATTTTTCTTAGCCAGTCAGGAGTGCTGATTTTTCCCACTTCTGGGTATCCTCTGCACATGGCTGTATGAGGTTCTGCACACAGCATTTCAAAATTGTGCACACAACATCCAAACCCCAGACTCAGACTTTCCTGCCAAACTCAAAAGAGTGCAGTCATCTCTGAAAACAGAACTCACCCCAAAAGGAGTCACCACAGTCCCTTCCATTCAAAATGGCGACTATACACATTTTCTAGTAACAAAATCTCTTTTCGGATGCCATTCTACACAAGCCTCTTATAAACAGAGACTATGATAATACTTAATAATCTTAGGCATCAGGGAACAATCAGGCATAGCAATCGCATTATAAAATGAGCTATGAAGAGTACTTTTTTTGCACTAAGAAATGTTACCTTTTAATCTATACTTATGTAAAACAAGACTTGATAGGTTCACTGCAAGTGTGCTCCCAAGAAAATCACCTCTAAAATAACAAGAAAACCAGTGAATGCTCAGTGACTCCATGGAGGTGGAGGGCTTAGTATTAGCTGAAATGGGAAATTCTGATTTTACCCTCAATGTCATTTGCTTTGACTTACCTATAACTGGGCTAACTCTTACCAGAGAAGTTGATTTAAAGGATTTTTAAGCCATCAGTTTCTCTTTGCTCTGAGTATGTCCCTTGGATATTTCAAAGATATGAAATACTGTGGATCTCTCCATAGAATCTTCTGTCTTTGAAGTACAATACACATGGGAAATAGTCGCAGAAATGAGTTACTGTCAGTTTTTAACTGTAGCCTTCAATGATAATTACCTCATTGATTCACTTTAATGATTTAATAGCTGGCCTTTAAAGTGTATCAGTGCACTTTCAAAAAAGGATTATAATAAACCTACAAAGTACACTGGAGTCCAATAAAACACCTGAATTGGGTATCACCATCAAAATTCTGATAGTCCGAACAAAAATTGCTTTACGAGAGACTATTCCTTATAGCTGCAACAGTAACTAAAATGAGTACCAGACACAATATAGGCGGCAACAAAGTCACCAGGTAAGCAAAAGCTGAACCACACCCTAAGCACAACACAGTAACTGTACAATAGCCACTGTCAAGAAATAAATACCACTCCAAAATTGTTTAGTTGTCTGTGATATGGATTCTTTCTAGGATTTTCAAAGGGCTGAGAAATTGCACTCTTGATAATGTTCATCTTTGTATAAATTGTGCTATTGACTTCAAAATGCACAGGATTGCACCGTGGAAAGACAGACTTGGCACTTCCCCAGGTGTGAGGAATGTGAGAAAGGACCAAATGGAATTTCCTGAGGATGAAAGCTCAATAGTAGCACATCTACTTGCACAATCTAGACTTCAGGCACCACCCCCAGAGTCTATAACTTGGCTGACTGTTGGGAATTAGTGCTTATTCCTAAAACAATGATGTCAATAGAGCCTTACTGTTGACTGCAGCAGGCTTGGATCTGGCCCTCATTGTGACAGTTTAATCTCATAGCCGTATAAGGGCCACCATGTAAAATTCTCATTAGTGTTTATGGGAGTTGCTGTATGCTATTTGTCGGGGAGATGTACACTGTTAATATTCAGAGGAAAGGGACTGCTCCTTCACTATAATTTGGTTTTAAACAAAGGGTACACATGATATTTCAGGAAGTAAAGATATTCTAATACTCGACTCAGCAGAAACCCATTATGCACTGAAACCTTAAGTTGTACCATTTCTGGCATTTCTTCTGCAAAAATATTATCATCACATGGCCAATGATAATGCAAGAGAAAGGATCAGAACTGTTTGGTAAAATGTTAACATGAAAAGTTTTTAGCTCTATGGAAGCACAGGTGCTTGTTTTTTTCTGAAACGCTAACCTCTCCAATGCAAAGGGACCACCGTGAACACTGTAATTAATCACTTATTTTTCAGTAATTAATATTTTACTTTAATGATGTACTCAGAAGTTTTGGGGGTGGAGGAATTCTCACTTAGCCACGGAGCCTAAAAATGTCTATAACAGCTTGCCAGCAAGTTGAAAGTATGCAATTGTCCATTTAACAGTACATTCAAACATTCTGTGAAAAAAAATTTACAGGTATTTTGAGTGTGTGAAGAATGAAATTCATTCTAGGATGCTGTGGGATTTGGAGTGAGGACAAAAAGAACCCCTCTACAATCACCATCACCACCAAACACATCTCTGTGGTGTAAAATAAGTCAGTTACATTTGAGATGTCCTCATAATATCACTTTTTTAATCTCTCTGCACTGGGGATTTTTCAGGCAGGTGTAGTTATGGTACTTGAGATTTAGCTATGTTTGGATGTGTTACACACACACATTCATAAACCTGGGTTCTCAGGGCTGCCCCAAAATGCTATGACCAGATCAGATAAAAATGCACTGCCTGTGGAAAGTCCTAATTCTAAATGGTTATGCTTTCACTGAACACTTTAGTAATACCTACTAACACTGCTTTTATCAAAGCTCTGTATGTTCCTCTGTTCAGCAGCTTTTGCCAATCAGTAAACAATCATTTCTGCAGAAAATACCTTTTATTTTTTTGTTTATAATTCAGGTGAAAAAAATTACTCTAAGCTGAAATTTTAAATGCTATTAAAGGAACACAAAAGATTGGCATTTACCAGGTTTGGACATTTTTTGTTCACTTTTATCTGTAAAATTATTTTTATTATAGATAATAAAATATCCTAATTGATAGATCCAATAGTGCTTTTGACATCACTGAGAGTAATTACTGAACATCCGAGCACAGAATTTGACCCAATGGTATTTAAATAAAATCTGAATAGAAAGACAGCTCTCAAAACAATGTTATAATATGATGTATATAAGAGAAATAATGAAAAATACTTTTAATAGTTTTATTCCAGGGTCTATACCTATACAAATAATATCTACAGAGACTGTATATACTGCATATATTGTAATGAAAACCTAGAAATTTAATTTTGTCTTCTAAAGTTATGAAGATAAAAAACAAGTACAATGTGAAATTATAATTATATTTAGTTTCCTTCTTTCACACCAGTGCTATCATTAAAGTCATCAGACACAAGGAGTAAGAACTGTTTCTCTCCTTAGTTTCTGGAAGGTTTTGGAATCGCATTAAAAATCATTCTCATGGCACTGGCACATATGCATAAATAGCAACATGAGCTGCTAAGTATGTAAGGTCCAATCCTAAGCAATCCTTAGCAACCACAACTCCATACTGGAGACCTATTGAAGTTCTGTCTCCAGGCTTCATTATACATTTGGGATTTAAAGTGTGTGGCAAATTTGTCTGCCCTGCTGTGGTGGGTCCTGTACTTTGCCCATATGTGAGTGTTGGGGCATCCCCTGTTGCCCCTGTCTCTGGGCACTTGGTGCCTCTGGAGCCACAATGAGGGGGTAAGGGTAAAGGGCTAGGGCTGGCCTGCCCTCTACTCCAAGCACCAGCAGAGAGGTCCTACAAGTGGCTGCTTTGTGCTGCTGACACAACAAGTGACTATGCTTCTTTCCTCCGGCTATGTTTTGTGACGGTAAACAGAGGTATGGAGCTGGGGGGAGGGTGTGTCAGCAGGTGAAAGGAGAGTACCAACTTTGGAAGAGAGGAAAAAAAAAGCACTGGCTATTCCCCCTCTCTGTTCTCTTTTACCTTTTTCATGGCTCTTGGCTGATTCCTCTTCTTGACTTCAACAGTTTTCACAAAATACTGTTAGCTCTGCTTATTCCAGTGGTGTCAAACACTTTCAATGTGGGGAGCCACATTAGAGGGCAGAACACCTGCCATGGGCCATGTGCCCAAACGGGCTTCCCAACTCTTTCCCCTGCCACGTTCAAAGGGGCATGGGCTTACCGTCCCCCACCCCCACCCCATAGGCTCTCCATATCTTTCCTTTTCCCTACCCTCTGGGCTCCCCTTTGCCACACTGACTCCCTGACCCCCCCCCCGCTTCTTCTATTGTGCAGGTCCCAGACCCCCATTCCCCTGTTTGGCCACTCCCCAACCCCCCTCCTCCTTCCATTTCCACTTCCCCTACCATTCTGGCAGCAGACAATCAGTCTCAGTCACAGCCACAGGCAGGATAGGCTCCTGCCTCCCCCCTTCTCACCCACCCACCATCAGTCATTCAGCACGGTGGCCTTTGCTTGGCTCATTCCTGGCTGGTCTTTGATTTGCTCATTCCCATGTGGGCCCCAGGCACTTTTTCCTTTCCTTATTTGTGATTTGTGCAATGTGCAGTCAATGAGATTAGCATGCTGCGTGACAGTGAACAGCTGGGGTGGGGGACGGTGTGGTGGATCTCTGGGAACCACCCCAGCCTTCTGTGACTGAAACTCTGATTGGTTGACAGACCATAGCAGAGCTGAGCCGGGATTGACGAGCACTTCCTTTGTTCCCCTGGACTCTGACTCACTCACACGATCCAAGTCACAGGCAGGCTTAGCCCTGCTCTGCCAGGGGGCAGCCTGCCTGTGCTCACTGCTGCTGCAGAGAGCTCCCAGGCACAGCCCAGGCAGCAGCTCCATGGGCTGGATCAGTGCCCTTGGCAGGCTGCAGCCAACCCAGGGGCTGTAAGTTTTACACCCCTGCCTTACTCTCCAGCCCCTTCTGGCAGGAGCAAGATTTTTTTCTCAGAACTCTAGCTGGGCCTTAGCTGGTCTCAGGTGCTTCTAATTAACCTGAAGTAACTCCTGCTCAGTTTGCTGGGAGCAAGGTCCAGATCATCCTGGGGCTTACATATCTCCCTTCCAAGACACTCATGCGCCTTTTGGTCCTCTTGTCTCAAGTGGAAAAAAATCTCTCAAGTGGCTTTGATTCAGTGCTGACTTTCCTCTCCTCTTGTCTTCCATGACACCACCCTCTCCTGTACCTTGAACAATTCCTTTAAATACTTTTTATCTACCTTCTTCCTGTGTTACCTCACAGCACTCTTCTACATTCCCTCCTCTTCTCTGTACACAGCTTTATCATCTCTCCTCCCTCCAACAGCCAGCCCTAAAGCACTGATTTTTAAATCTTTCTCTACATCTCTAAGTATTCTTTAATCCCATCCTCTATGTCTTGTTCCCTAACTGCTGCTTCCTTTTAGATATCTAGGCACCATCTCAAACTCACTCTGTCCAAAACTGAACATCTTTTTCCTAATCATTCACCTCTATCTCCTTTCTATATCACTGCTAAAAACTCCGTATCTTGCCTGTCATCTAAATCAGCAGTTTTGGTGTCACCTTTGAGTTTGAGTCTGCTATGTCTTACTTCTTTCCCCATGACCAACTTTAGGTCCTGTCACTGTTTAATTCTGCAAAACTCCAAAATCTGACCTTTGCTCCCTGTCCCCACAGGTAAAACACTTGCCCAATCACTGGTCATCTCTTCCCTTGAAAACTGTAAATTCTCCTGTTGTGACCTCTCACTCTCAGTTGTACTTTCTCCAGTCCATCCAAAATCTCAGTGCTAGTCATCTTGTCCCACTGCTCCATCCATATCACTCCTGATCTATGCACTTGTGTTCCACCAACTGGATCAATCAGAGCTATGTCTCTTACACATCATATGGAAGCTCCCCATCAACTACAAGGACTTTTCATTCTCCTACTTTTTGTGACCCTTTCCTGATCCTCTCTCTTTACTGCCCTCTGTTTTCTTGTTTCATTCTTGTGTCTGTGCAGTGTACCATGCTTAATTCCATGCCCCAGCAATGCCCTCGTCCTCATCCAAACACGCACTCATATGCCTTTATTTTCTAACCTCCACATCATTTCCTTCTTCCCTTCTCCTTATCCAATAACCTTCATACCCTCCATTAACTATGGTGCTGTGTCTTGCCTTCCATTATCCTAACTTATTCAGATTGCAAGTTCTTCCAGACAAGAACTATATCTTATCTATGCTCATAAACTGCCATTTGACTTCACAATGTCAAACAGCAATAACATGATTAATGCATGAGACATTCTCCTGCTTCCACTGAAATCAGTTACAAAACTCCTATTCATTTCAATAAAAGTTTCCTAACATACTATATATTCTTGTAGTCAAGTGTTAATTACAAATTTAATACACTCAATGTTTTCTAGATTAATATTACATTAGAAGAAAAATTAATAGATAGTAATTACAAAAGCTGAACTTTGAAATGAAATTTGTTATTGGTTAACTGTTGCTTTTTTCATTTTCAACTAATATGGATTGAGTAATCCTTACCATGGCAAAGATCATGTTACTTCTAAAACAATTGCCCTGTATCTTTGTATTACATAAAATCAATTGCACTACTGTCATGCTTTGTTGTTCAATTACGTCTGTATCGCATCGTGAAGTATGGCAGGTATATTTGGTCAAAAGGAACACACCCACACCCAATGGCTAAACGTTTGATTAGGAAAGGTTGGTCTGTGGTCTGAAGGCATATGGGAAGGATTTACAACTGAAATCTATCATACTGTTTAAAGATTCATAATTCACTATGAGCTTCCCCTGCCATGAAAAAAATAAAATGCAGAGGCTTTTGAGAAGTATTAAACATGCATTTTCCTTTTCAATTTTACCTTTTCAATCACAGTTTATCAATGTGATGCCATTGGCCATCCTATGGAAGGCAAATGGTGCTAAGTAGATCTTCTGTATGTTAATGGAAATATACACAAAGAAAACAAAATAGAAGTTTATATAGTTTTACATATTGAGGCACATTCTAATATGGTATTATGGAAAGAACTGGTAGCACTGCCTGTACCTAAGGTTGCTGAAGTTTCTGCTACTGACCCTGTCAGACAGTATACTGAATTAGCTTGACTTTAGGCCTAATCCACTAAGGCAATTCCAGACTCCTTGTTTGTTTTACTGAACTAGACTAACACAGCTACCCCTTTCAAACTTTTCCCCCATAGGACCTCATAGGCCATACGTGTCTCAAGTTGGGCGCCTAAATTTAGTGTACACTTCTGAAAGTTGTCCTTAATTTCTCTATGCTTCACTTCCCCACATATATAACAGGGACACTAATATCACTTCATCTCAGTATTGTGAAAATAAATCAGTTAATATCTATGGCTATGAAGATGGTGTGGTCAGGAGGGATTTGGCTTCCTTGACCATGGAGTACTGTTTCAGGACAGAGGACTGATAGGCAGAGATGGCCTTCACCTGTCCAGGAATGGGAAAAGCATATTAAATTAATCCTATTGAATGAAAAGGATACAAAGAAACATTGAATAACTACCCATTCACTGAATGATGCAGGACTCTTGTGAGGAAAAATGTAAGTGATTGTGTAATTAAGACCATATCAGAACACATTTCATGTGCTACCTTCTGTCTGGCACTTCCTTGCTTTTTAATGCTTACTTTTCAACCTTAACGTTGTTTTAACTTAAGTTTTAATGTAGCTTCTTGGTTTTTAAAATTTAACATCAGTGTGACATTTTCAGATTTTTTCTTTCTACATGAAATCAGAATTTGGCCTATTATACACAGCCCCCAATTTAAATTAGCTGTGCTAACTTAGGAAGTGTGGCAGATAAATTGGAATTAAATCACTTATAAACACAAGGTCCATCCTGCAAGATGCCAATCACTCTTAGCACCCATATAACTAAATGGAACATACCTTTTGCAGGATCAGAACTAAAATTTTCCAGAACATTCTTATTTAGCTATTCATCAAAAGCAAACAAGATTTTTAAATAATTATTTTGGACACAGAAATAACAGAAAACTCATTTAATATCTTAACATATGCACTGGAAAGATATTTACAGGTAATACATTCAGTGTTACTTCTGGGAATGTACTAGTGCTAGAAACATTGACTGCTTGGAACCATGTCTTTGTTTCTGAAGAAATTACATTTAAGTTTCAGTAATTTCATAAATGATGTTACAATACAAACTATTGTAGTACACACAAATATGACCAGTCTCACTGCGCTATCTGCAAATAGGCAATAACCCTCTTATTTTAATACCCAGACATCTACTATCAATAATAGAAAAGGTTCTGTTTAGTGCACGAAAGTAGCGTATAGGTAACTGTACAAATGGGCAACAAACTGATAGCCTCCTGTAATATTTATAGACCAGAAGAGACCATGAGAGGTCATTTAGTCCAGTCCCCTGCACTCATGGCAGGACCAAGTACCATCTTACTGTCCATAGTACTGTCATCAAAACTACAATAAATGGTTAGTTCAAGTCTCAATTCCCATTTTACCAAGAAAATCCAGTCAATTTAATTCTTTGACAAATCCTTACTTTTATGTTGTCATTTGTCCTCATTAAAGTGTGCCTAGCGTACATACATAAAATAAAATATCTTAAATGAAATAATTAGCATCGGTTGAATAATATTTCTGAATAATGTATTCAGGGAAGTTTTCCCATCAGTCATCAATCTAATTATCATCAGATAAATGCCAGGGAATGGCGCTGCTTCAGTTTATACCAGCTGAGGATCTGACTCAGTAAATGTATTTGTTATATGGCTGACTTTAGAAATAATAAAGCCTTTAGTAGAAGGAATGAAATTTAATAACAACTAGCTCTAATACAGCACTCCCCTACAGTAGATCTCAAAGGCTGAACCAACAGAAGCAAGAATGATTAGCCCCTTTTGACAGATGGGGGAAAATAAGGAACTTTAGGGGAAGAGATTTTTGCAAGATCAGTGGCAGCCAACCTAGTGCTTTATCTGCAAGGCCAGAAGATGTTAAGAAAGTCAGTAAAATAATGAAGCTTGATTATGCATAAAAGAACACAAGCAAAACACTTTGGTATAACTAAGAACACCTGAATTGTATGATGAATGTCTTGATAACTATTCTAATCACTAACACCCTAGCACCAATGTAGAGAATGAAAATAAAGCAATTAGCATAGCTTTACTGCCTCACAGATAGCTCTGAGAAACAGTGCTAAAATGGGCATTCAATTTAATAAATGGGACAAATTGAACTGAGATGTTCACTTCCTTTTGGCATTATTAAAATGTTCCTTTCACATGTTCTGCTCATGTCCAGTGTGTATATCTTAGGTGTTTTAGACAAATGCTCTGGACAGCAGAAGTTTCTAAATGATTATGTAATCCCAGTCGATAAACTAATGTTCCAACAATGCTATCAATGTGGTAGAGATGGAAAAAAAAAGAGCATGCTCAAACTATTAAAATGGCTGTGAGCACTGGACACACTGCTCTACATCACAACTGTAAGACTCAAACTCACTTGCCACCATGGATGGAAATATGGGCAGGAAATAAATTAGCATTTGGGGAAAAAGCAAAAGCCCTATGTTGCTCAAGGTTTGCCTCTCCAGCCATTTAAGGAGTAGAAAGAGTTTCCATTCAGCTTTCCTCAACTAGGAAGTTAATGGCTATAGCATGAGACCCCAGCAAGAGTAGGGGGTAATGGGGGAATAATATGGATATCTTTCAGGAAACCTCAGTGAGTACAGATGTTCTTGAGAAAGGAGAAATCTTTGACTCCTTAACTATTATTATTGAATATGATAATAATGTTTCTTGGGGTTATCTGAATCCAAAGCTATGGTAATTAATCTGTTGTCCAGGTACCGTCAGGACATAAGTCAATGAGGACACAGCTCGTTGATCTGGTAAATGATTGGCACACACAACCGCACTTTTATTCCAGAATCCTTGTTTTTCCTGAGTACGAAGCACACATCAAAAACAGCAATACCCTAGAACTGGCTTGTTCAACTTGCAGCCCGTGGGCCAGAATCTAGGCTGCAGGATGCCTGGGGAGCTGTGACCAGTGTAAGAAAAATTATATGTAATCTCTTCTGTAGGACAGTGAGAAAGGTGCTAAAGTGTAGGCCTCGTTGAAGCCGTGGGTTGCTATGGTAGTGGGGTCGTTTCTCTGGCAAGTCATGTATCTAAGTTTCTTTAACAAGCGGCCTAGAGTTGATAGTTAAAGTGTGTTATCTCCCCTTTCTCATGCTTTTTCTCCTGACCATCTGGACAAGGAATGTAAGCTAGACTGTCCGTCTTTGTTCTAACTGAAAAGGGAGTATTGCCTCCTATCTCCTGCTCACCCTTCTTGGCACCATAGCCTCACAAGAATGTAAGGTCAGCATCTCTAGGCAGAAATTAATGAGTTTGCAGGTACTGCGGCTGCCCAGGATAATGCAAATGATGTCAACAGTAAACAGAGGCGGGGATAATTATATGCATTCTTTAATCATTAATATGCATTTAATAATGTTAATGTAACCATATAAGGGTCTCTAAAACATTGTCAATCATGTAAGCATTATCATAGCATTATCATACTGTACTGGATAAAAGTGTTGTGATGCTGCCCCTCGGGGCTCTCTATTGCACTCGAGTTGTTGGGGGGGCCTGCTCAGAGGGGCTAGCACTTCTTTGCTGCCCTCTGATGCAGTTCCTTTTGTTATTCAGCTGAATAATAAATCCTGAACCACACCTCGTTCTCTGCTAATTTGAGTCTCAGCTGGGAACGGGCCTTCATCACTGGGAAGGATCAGTGGTCTCTCTTTCCAGGTTGAGAGCCCTGATTAATTTGTCCCCCACACCAGGCTGGGGCCTTCTCAAACCTCCTGCCCTGAGCATGCTGGGACACATGGCCCAGGGCAGGAGTGGTCTGGCCAGGAGTGACTCTGGATGCTCCTGCAGCTCTATGGGGGGAGAGGGGAAGGAGAGCAGAAATGGACAAGGAAGATGGGGAGCTGGCGAGGCAGGGGCCCAAGGAGGTATGGGGCTGGGAAGGGAGCAGAGCCTGGGGAGGTGATGGGGCAGGGCACTGGGGCAACAGCAGCAGCGAGGCCACAGCCAGGGCAGCGGCAAGAAGGTTGGAGGATCTAGGGTTTCACAAGGTCTGGCAGGGGGCCAGCGGGAGCCCAGGACAGTGGCAGAACGGTGGTGAGGCCTGGCAACATGCTGGGGAGGCTGCATGGGAGGCAGTGGCAAGGCCTGAGGAGGCTGGGGGAGGTAGAGGCTGTGGGGGTCAGGGGATCAGGGGAAGCAGTCGGGGAGGTGGCGAGGCCCAAGGAGGTCTGGGGACCCAGCAGAGGCTGCAGGGGTGCAGGGCAGAAGACAGAAGGGGCGGTGATGCCTGAAAGGGTCTGGGGGAGCCACAGCGGCTGTGGAGGTCAGGGGTCAGTGGGGATCCAGGGGGCCATCAAAGGATGCAGGAGTCTAGAGGGAGGCCAGGGTATCAGCAGGAGGGAGGTAAGGGCTGAGGACGCCAAGCAAGGCTAGCAGATACTGTGGGGTTGGGGGGCCAGAGGCAAGGCTCAAAAATGTCTGGGGGGGCTGGCAAAGGCTATGGGGTCTTGGACAGCAGCAGGGGGTGGCAGGCCCCAAGGAGGTCCAGGGGGAGCTTGCAGAGGCTCTGTGGGTCCAGGGGAGGTTGTGAGAGTCCAGGCGGGCATCAGAGAGCCCAAGTGTCTGGGGCTAGGCCCAAAGGGGTTCAGGTGGAGCCAGCAGGACTGCAGCTGTCAGTGGCAGCAGAGGCAGAGGATGCAATGGAGGCAACTTAATCAGGCGGAGGAGGGTGGGTTGCAGCAGGACATGGAGGCTGTGGGGCAGGAAAAGGTAGCTGGGGAGTGTGGGGCCATGGAGGGGAGTGATCTCTCAGCGCCTGGCACCAATGCTCCCCTGCTACTCCACTGCACCCTACCCTTGCCCTGTCCAGTTCCCTGTAATACGTCCTTTGCCACCCCTTTCTTCCCATCCCACCACTCCTCTGCCACCCACCATCGTTCCCCTGCCACCCTACTCCTCCCCACCATTTCTCCCCTGCCGTATCATGCACCCCACAGCCTCCCTTACCACCTCACGTGGCCATCCCTGCCCTTCCTTGTCCAACTATATTCTCCTGCCATTCCCTGCCACCCCATTCCTCTTACATCCCCACCAGCCCTGCCCTGTCATGCTCCCCACATCTTCCTTTACCACCCCCACAGCAATCTGTGCCCTGCCATGCTCCCTCGCCACCCCTTCTTCCCATCCCTTGCCACCCCTGCCCTGCACCTGCCCCCACATTTTCTCCTGACACCTGATCTGGCTACTCCTTCCCTCCCTTGTTCTGCCATGCCTCCCTGCCACCTGTAGATACCAACACTTCCCAGAAAGCAATATAAATAAAGGTAAGCTCTTTTTAAGTTTTCACAAAGTGTGGTTTAATTAAGAAGTGAAAACTTATTGGGTACAGTTTTGAAATCTACAATTCTAAAAGCTGCTGGAAGGAAGATGTACATTATTTGATAATTGTGTTTAAGTATGAAAGTTTCTGCTTTTAGAGAACCAAATTGAGCTTGTAAACTAGTGTTTATTTTTGACTGTTTACATTTTATTAATAGTAAGATCAATTTCTATGCCTAATCTATCCAAAATTTCCTCAGTACCCCTGCTGAGTGAGAAAAGAATTGCAATGTGGCCTTTCACCCAAAAAGGTTGGACACCCCATCTCTAGAAACACCTAGATATAGTTATTCAAAAGTCTGAGATGCTCTAGGAACATCTATATATAGTTATCCAAAAATCTGAGGTGCCATCGAGCGGCAACAGCGGGCAGCCTTCCTGCTAACTCATGAAAAGGCAGCTGTCAGATTTCAAGTTCACAGAAATCCTCTCAAAAGAGCTTCCAGGCCTCTCCAATGTACACTCTTTAATTAAAAGTTTTTTTAAAGGTAATTCAAAGCAAAGCATAATTCAAAGTAACCCCAAGGATCTGAGCATTTCCCTAGAAACAGCAAAGAACTGAACTTTTCTTAGCAGCAAATTGAGCAAAACAAAAAAGAGTCCTGTGGCACCTTTAAGGCTAACAAATACACAGAGCCATAATGTGGCATTTTGCCGCCTGGGGCACGTTCCAAGTGGAGCGCACCCCTTCCCATTAGCGGCACTCAGAGCTGGCACCGCAAAGCCGCCCCATTAATAGTGCAGCTCTATTGAGCCACTTTGGGCCGCCCAGGGCTGTGCCCATCGGCCCCGCCATAGTTACAGCCCTACAAATGTATCTTGGCATAAACTGTTATGGGTTAGAACTGTCACTTTGTCAGATACATGAAGTGGAAACAGCAGTTTGTTAGGTACATATATATACATGTAAAGAGAGAAGCAGCGTTAACAAGGTTGATTCAAACAGTGTGGCTATGGCCCATTCACAACAGTTGATGAGAAGGTGTGAATGTTGAGAGAGAAAATTACTTTTTATAACAAGCTAGCAACTCCCACCTCCTATTCAGATCCAGTCTGATAGTGTATGAATTTCAGCTCTGCAGTTTCCAAGTGAAGCCTTTTTTTTTTTTTTTTTTTTGGCTGAAGTACGGTAACTTGCAAGTCCGTTACTGAGTGTGCAGGGAGATTGAAATGCTTGCCTACCTTTTTTATTTTTTCTTAAATGTTAGCATTCTTGCTGTCTGATTTGTTCCATTTATTCTTTTGCATAGAGACAGTCCAGTTTGGACACTGCATATGACACTGTTGGCACATAATCGCATATATGACATTGGTAGATGTGCAAATGGACAAGCCCCTAATGGGGAGGGTTGGTTTGGTTAGGTCCTATAAACGAATCACTGGACTATATATGAGGGCAGAGTTGGCAACAGGGTTTGTTGCAGAGACAGATTCCTGAGTTAGTGTTTCTGTTGTATGGTATGTAGTTGCTGATGAGTATTTGCTTCAGTTTGGGTGACTCTTTGGAGTAATGAAAAAACAGATGGACAGAGCCAGACGGGTACCCAGGAGTCATCTACTACAAGACAGGCCCAACAAGGAAAGAAACAGAATGTCGGTGGTCATCACGTACAGTCCCCTGTTAAAACCTTTCCAGCACATCATCAAGGCTCTACAAGTGGTTGGCAACCTTTGTCTGCCCCCATAACAGCCCAGCCCACCACACACTCAGCAGGTGCTGGGGGCAGGCCAGACCTCCAGTTCCTGGCCAGGGCCAGGGCCGGCTCCTGGGCCCCCACCCCAGCATGCAGCCTCCAGTTCCCAGGGTTGGGTCTGGCTCTTGCTGGCGGGTGGCTTCCAGTTCCCAGGATTGGGGTTGGGGTCAGGGTCAGGGCCAGCTCCTGCCAGCAGCAGTGGCTCCAGGGGGGTCAACCTGCCCCACTCCCCTCCAGCAGCCCAGCCCAGCAGGAGGTGGGGCCAGCAGGGGCCTGGCACCCCATGCACCACAGCTTCTTTGACCCGGCTGGCCACGCTTGCCAGTGGGGAAGCACAGACCTGGAGCCGTGGCACATAGCTCTTGTGGCCCCAGGCCATGCAGCGCTAGAGGGGTCAGGCCAGTGAGGGAGCCTGAGCAGCATGTGTGTCGCTCAGGCTTGGCCCATGTGCCATCTTTGGCATGCGTGCTGGGGGTTGCCAAACCCTGGTCTACAGTCTACCCTGGAAAATAATCCCTCACTCTCTCAAGCCTTGGGAGGTAAACCAGTTCTCGCTTAAGACAGCCACCCCCCACTGAAGCAAATACTCACCAGAAACTGCACACTAAAACAAGATTATGGTCCTTAAAAGTGTACACACCCTTAAACATCACTGTAGATTAAAGTCCTGCTTTTCTTTATTAACACAGATGAATACTGCTCCTCGTATTAAAGCAGAGTACATGGGCAAACAAGTAAACTAAGAAAAAATGCAAGTGGTTTAAAAAAAACTGTAAGGTGAGTATTTATCAGTCTAATTCAACATCAGTCTTCCTATAAAAGTCCCAGCAGTCATCAAAAACAAGTAAAAGGTAAGAGAGATTGAGAACATGGGATTTTGTTTGTCAAAAAGATAGACTGTGGTAGAGATTTTACTAGGATTTACAATGCAATAAGAATATGCTATACAGCATTAGTGTGAAAACAGTAGCAGTTTTTATGAAGCTGATCCATGCTGAGCTATTCAGCTGACATTTTAGAAAATTCATACAGCAGAGTGCATTTCTATACAACTTTAGGTGATTAAAAGCAAAAATAATTCCTCTGTACTCAGTTTTACTTTTACTTTCATATTTTTGCACTCACTAGAACCATTTTATTTAAGATATAAGAAATATGTTACACACATACCTGGCATTTATCTTTGCCCATATTTCCTGTAAGTGGATGCATTATACTGCAGAAGTACAAAGGAAAAAAAAAAAAACACTTTCTCTGGAGTCTTTCACTAGGAAAAATGCAGTTAATGAAAGAACAGAACCTAACTGCAGGAAGAAAAGCATTTAAGGTTTGTTTCCTAAAGCTTTTTTTTTCCTCCCATTTAAAATTACTTTGAATAAATTAAAGGAGTCTGGATCTTACAAAGACACACTAGCATGTTTCCCTTTCTACTTAGCCTGTATCATCTTTCACAATGTGCAGTTTATTTCCAAAGTGCACTGTCCCTGAAAACTGTCTCTCTGAATTTGCCCAGCAACTTCCCAAATTTCCCCTCCATCTCCTTCAAGTTTTCACCTTCACTTCTACATGCCTAAATATTAATATTAAAGTTACCTTACAAAGTGGGAAAAATAACCCTTTTTTTAAATGTATGCTAAAAGAGCCCAGCTAGGGATCATTTTCTCATGTGTGGCTCTGAACTACATATGCATGAAAACATGGTCATGAAGCAAAAACATAAGGAAGAGGAATCTGATGCAACCATGTATTAGTTTGCAAAAACCTCAGTGCTCATGTTTAGATTTTGCAAAGACAAAATACATGAAATATTTTACAGTTTTCAAGTCTTGCCTTCTCACATCTGACTTATAAGTCTAAATAGTTCGCTACCTGGCAGAACAATTCCAGCCCTACTTCTAGAACTAAGAGGAAAATAAAATTAGAACTATGTAGTTCCCAGGGCTCAACATTACTAATATACTGAAAAGCATACAGCAAACTTCAGCCCCAGCCCTATCAAAGCGCACATGCCTTTTTCCAATAACCTAACACCCAACAAAGTAAAAATGTATATAGGAACCTGTAGGCAACTGTACCAACCTCTAGCCCTCTGAGTCCACAGGGTGTCCCCTCAATAATAAGAGCCTAAGGGTTCTCCCAGTGCTAACACCTAACCTGGTTCATTTATTACAGTACAAGGTATCCACTCCCAAATAGGCTCCTGTAGGCTCTGAGGTATTGGATTCCTACCCTTACAACGCCAGGAGGCACACTGCACTCCTAAACTACAAGCTTCCTCCGTGACCATGCCTCCCCAGGTCCCCTATCCGCCCCCTTCCCCCCCCCCGATAATTTAGTCACGCCCAGCCCAGGGGCACAACTGACCCTATTTGCCTCCTCAGGGCAGGGTCTAGCAGACTCTAATCAAAGCCATCAGTGGCCCCCCCCCTTGCTTTCTTCAGCCCAGATAGTATATTTTAGCTCTTTTCTTCAATGCAGCTAATATATTTTAGGTAGTGGTGCACCCATGGCAGAGACCCTCAGGGGCTTCTTTCCCTTCCACTCTACCCCAGAACACATGTATCTAAGTCCTACAATTAGGAAATGCATATAGAAACAAATAGCCAATCAGAATTTAGCACAGACAGATTCCACATAGGCATATGTATTAAATACACCCACTTAACTGTGAAGATATTGTACATGTAAGAACAAAAAGTAAACCACCACACTGAGATACTGCAGAATCATGCATCAAAACAGCCTTAAGCAATAGCAGCAAAAATGCATTGCTGGTAGGGCCTACTTTCCAGAATGCTCTTACATGTTCAGTTGCTATAGGGGTATACAGAAATTCTGCCCCAAGCAGTGCTATGCCTGTAAAAGCATGCAGTGAACTGGACCACAACAGTATTTCCTCTCCCTGTTTTATAAATATGTTCAGGTGACTGCCCGAGCTGGTTTAAGACCTGAGGGTAGTCTATCCCACTCTCAAGCTATGTCTATACTGACAGCAGCAATCTCACCGCTGTCAGTTTGCCCTTCCAGGAGTGGATCGTGGCAACTATGAACTCAACGTGCCGCTCCCAGAAGTTGACCCTGGAAGTCCTGGTGATCAGGGGATGCAGGGGAAAGCCAACGGCAAGGGATTTGTGGTTGGCTTTTCCCCAATGTGTACTGGCAGCTTAGAGAGTTGCTGCCAGTTACACAAGGAATTTTATGTTCCTTGCGTAACCGACAGTCGACAGCCGCCAAAAAGTTCTCAAATGCAGACTACAGCTCAGTCTTTTTTCCTTATTCTATGCCCTCATTCCACCTACCCCTTCATTCACTCATTCCCACACTGTTTTTTTATCCAAGACTTCATCTCCTGAGACTGTAGGGACCTCCTGAGTCCTCAAGAGCAGATCTGAAAACAAATAGGATTTTTGCTATAACTATAGTATTTTTACTTATTCCATTTGTAACTAAATTCTCTACATAAAACATTTAGGTAATTTTCAGTAATGCATTTTCTATATAACCCACTTCCATCTTCTGTGCTTCCTGTGTTATATTTCTCTCTATACATAATTTAAATTAATATTATGCATATAAGTCTCTGTGTCTTCAGTGTTTAATGGTGTTCACTCACTGAGATTCCTGAAGACAGAGAATTCAGGTTAATCCATTATGGACAAATCTGTTTGCTCCTGAATGGCCTGGAAAAATAAGAGTGATGAACTTCTAATACTTTGTTTCTGAGTACATCCTAAGGGAAAATGTGGCAGAGATTTGGAACTGAGTATGTTACAATGTCGCTTCAAGACTGCCTGACATTTGGTTGGAGATTAATCACAGCATTTGTCATAAACCAGCATTTTTTCCTTAAATTCTCATTTTGCCCATTGGCAGTCAATCCAAAGTCTCTTAAAGCGAAATAAAATGCAATTTTATTATAAAGGTGATGTCACTGCATTCATCATTTGAGACTAATGTTGCCCATCTCTCTTCTTCCCCGACTACTTTTATTTCAAAAGGCATCTGTTTGGCAATTTTATCATCAATCAGTCAGATGTATATAAGCTAAATTTATGTATTTGTACGTTGTTCCATCCTGCATCTCCCTAGTTAGGATATAAATTTTTGTAATAATTGCTGAACCCAGCAATATTGAAACTCTTGATATAGTGAATGTTCTTGAGGTTAAAAGCAGTTTGCTATAAGAAAGGTTTTTCTGCACTTTTTCAAGAGACAAGCTTCTCTTTAAAAGAACTTTAAGGGGAAACAAATTATTTATTACTTGATTTTATTTTTCTTTCTGCTCTAGGTCTCCTTCAAATGCGATTCTCCTTCTGATAGCTGGCTAAGGTGATTGCTTTGCATTTTCATCTTAGGCAATTAAGGATTTAACAATCCTTGTAAACCATGTGTATTTGTGAAAAGTTAAATATATAGCTCTATTGCTAGTTCAAAACATTTAGGATCATAGGGAAAGCCATACAAGTCAGGCAAATGGAAAGAGTGATAGCCTCTTGATATGGGAAGTTTCTTCCTAATTCCATCAGTTAGTGCTTGTCTGTTGCTCTAAAGCAGTGGTTTTCAAACTGAGGGTCAGTCAGGATCCAGTACTGGGTCCCAACCCTCAGGCACTGGGTTGCAGCACCCCCTTCTGCTGCCGCCAAACGACTGGAATGAATTGCTCAAAGATATAATTGTTGGGTCATCAGCATAAATTATTTTTTTCAACTGGATCCAGAGGAAAAAAGTTTCAAAACCACTCCTCTAAAGCATTCAGATTTATTTGCCTATATTTTTAATCTCTAATATGACTATGAATGTTTTATTATCCAATTGTCTAATCCTCTGATTAATTCAGTTCTGCCTCAGTAAGGATTGCACAAGTTTACTCAATCAATATAGCTGAGAGCAAAATCAGACTTAACAAAATGTTTTAAAAAGGGTGGATGACAGTATATAATTGATTGCACCACAAAAACCACACTTCTGAGTTCATTCAGATGTTTTAGGTAAACCAAGTTTAATCAGCCCTGCTCAGTCTCTGGGAGATACAGTTGTAGTCTGACAGAAAACTACTGTACATAGTTTATCACAATGAAATAAGCTCTTTCTGCTCAGTAGACCCCAGAACTTGGCTGTTATGCACAGTGAATTTCGTAAGTTAGGATTAAATTGGCATGATGTAATGAATGTATGTATCTGCCCAGTGGATAATAGAGAACATAAATTCCCAGGCCCTAGATCTCCATTAGCAGAAAAATAGTCGACCAGTTTATACAAAACAAACACCACTGGTGTATCATTACAGAAAATATCTTGAAATATCCTCAAATGTCTATATTTTAGGTGACTACACTTCAAATTTCAGTGAAAAGAAAGTTTGTAAGGCTGATCGATAACAGTATGGGAAATACCAATTGGCTGGGATGATAACAGAAACAAAATTTCACTTGAGGAAAGAAAACAATCCTTGAGATTGTGGTACCTGTGTACTTCTTGGATCAAAGAGAAGCTAAACAGACCCAGATGGAAATACTATATCTACCTTATGGCATTTTTTAAAACACTGTTCTTGCCTCTGGAGAAAATCTATTTTCATTCTGTTAAGTTTCTATTTAGCCAGGTACTTAAATACCTATTCAGTTTTAAGCATATGACAGAACAGAAATGTGTGCTCTCTGGCAGGAGCTAAGATGTGAGGTGTGAACTAGAGACTGAAGAGCACCCTAATGGGAGCAGGAAAGAAATTACTGACTGCTCTTAATTTGGGCACAAATGATAGTAATAAATTCTCACTAGAAAACATCAAAGGAGACTATGCCAGGTTGGAGAAGATTCTTAAAGAAATGGATGCTCAGGTGATCTTCAGTGGGATTCCTGTCCCTAGAGGAGGTGAACAAAGGTAAAACAAGATTACAGCGATAAATAGATGGCTCAGGCAGTGGTGCTATAAGAAAGGCTTTCAGATGTTTGACCACTGGGAGGCATTCATGACCAGAGAACTGTTCATATGAGATGGACTCCACCTGTGTAGGTAGGGACATAGACTTCCGAGATGGAGGTTGGCACAATTATTAAAAGAATTTTAAACTAGGAACTTAGGGAAGACAGTTGAGAGATGTTCATGTAATCTCCACTCCAAATTCTAATATTGATTGGGAAGAAAATTGAGTATGGAAGGATACAGAAATGGAGAAAGGAACAGCAGTGGGTAGAAGAATAGACATTAGGAGGAAAGATAGTGGTGATACCAAAGGAGTTGGATAGATGATACTGCCAGTACAATGATTATACCCAACTGGGTGATAAACTTGAACAAGGCCAAGCAGAAACACCTAAGATGTTTATACACCAACACAAACTGTGTGGGTAACAAAATGAAGGAACTAGAATTACTGGTGCAAAAGTGAAATGAGATATTATAGGGATAACAGAAACATGGTAGAATAGCAGTCATGACTGAAGCACAGGTATTGAAGGGTATAGTTCAGGCAACAGAAATAAAGGTAAAGGTGGTGAGGCAGACTATAAAGAATTTAGGAATGATGCAATGGATAAGAGTGTCTGTTTGGATCAAAATCATTTTGGGAAAGCTACCAGCAGTTCTCCTGGGACAGTGCTTTGGGTATGCTACAGACCCTTTGAATCTAATGGGTATATTGATAGAGACCTCTTTGATGTCTTTAATAAAAATAAATACTACTGGAGATTGTGTGATTATGGCAGACTTATTTCCAAGATATAGATTAAAGGAGCAGTGCTACTAATAGTAGTAAACAGAGTTTCCTGGCTGTGATAACTGACAAATTTCTTCACCAAATATTTGACAAACCAAAATAGGGGATGCCATTTTAAATTTGGTATTGGTGAGTAGTGAGGACCTCATAGCAGAATTGGTAGGGGATGGCCTTGATTTGAGTGATCATGAGTTAATTCAGTTTCAATTAAATGTAAGGATAAACAAAAACAGACCTGCAACTATTGTCTTTGATTTCAAAAGAGCATACTTCCAAAAAACTAAGGAATTTTTTTTGAGAAGTGGGATGGGCTGAAGAACTCAAGGCTTTGAATGTGCAGGAAGCTACAAGTTACTTTGAATCAATGTTGCAAAAGCTATCTAAGCCTGAATCCCAAGCAAAGGGAAAAATTTCACAGGGAAGGATTGCAGACCAAACTGGATGAGCAAGCAATTTAAACAGGTTATTAAAAGTAAGCAGAAAGTCTACAAGCAATTGAAGATGTAATGGATCAGTTACAAAGCGACCTCTTGGAGGTCAGAAGTTTAGGAATAAAGTGAGAACTGCCAAAAGCCAAGCAAAGTTGGATCTTGCCAAGGAAATCAAAAACTAATAGTAAAGTCATCTAAAAAGACAAGAAAGAAAGAAGTTGGACTGCTAAACACCAAGGACAGGATGGAGATTGAAGATAATCATGGCATGACTCAACATCTAAACAAATATTTTGTCTCAGTTTTTAACAAGGGTAATGATGAGCTCATGGGCAGTGGCAAGGGTGACTAATGGAAACCAGTATATGAAAGTAAAAGAAATTACAATGTCTCAGGAGGAAGTCAAGTACAAACATCTTGGGGACTAAATCTAGAGGTCAGAATAATTTCCATCCAAGAATATTAAAAGAACTGGCCAGGGCTGCATTAAGGGCCCCTGGCTGTCCACTTTCATGGGCCCACCCAGCCACCTACTACCATGGACTCCCAGCTCTACCCCCCCACCATAGCACCTGGGGGTAGGCTGGTGCTGGGGAGCCACTTCTGGGGAGCCAGAACCCTGGGGCTAGAGGCCATGGCACTCCCACCCCCTCCCCAGACCAGTTAGTCTGCAGGTCTGATCGGTGCATCGTACAGCCCCTGGTGCAGCCCTCCAGGGCCTAGAATCTGTTGCTTGCCATACCAGGACCTGTTGTGGGGGCCCAGTGGGGCTGGTGATAGCATGCCAGTCCCTTGTAGGCCATTGCCAGAGGTCACTCCATGGGAACAACCAGCCCTGCTCTTTGAGCGCAACAGAAGTGTGCCAGCCAGCCCCGCCCCCCAGGGGCAAAACAGCCAGGCTAGGGGCAGTTTGGGAGAACCACAGGGTACAGCCTCTTGTGCCAGAGACCAAATCCCCCCTTGCCACCCAGGCCCCCCCAGTCCTGTGCCAGGCTAAGCGGTGCAGTGGGGGCCAGAACAATGCAGGGGTTTTAGGGGCTACAGCTGAGGGCCCACTTTAGGCTGGGGTCAGGGGCTGCAGCCCCTAAACTCCTGTGTTGATCAGGTCTTGGAACTGGCACATGAAATTGCAAACCCAATGATAAGGATTTTTAATGAATCTGTACACTCAGGTTGACTGACAAATTCTAATATAGTACCTATTTAATAAAAAGAGGGAAAAGTGATCCTGGAAATTAAAGTTCTCACTCACACACTTTCTCATTATGTTTTTGTGCACAACATTCCACACGCTCATGGAGAGAGAAGGGAAGGATTGCTGTCTTAAGTTCTGAACTGGTTGGAGCAGCCCTTCCCCAAGTACATTGATGCCAAGTGGGACTGTAAGAAAATTTTAGACACAAGAGCATTATAAGTGATATTGAGATAATCTTTTGGGATTTGATCTATTACAAGCAAATAACTGGCTTTCTTCCTATCACAGCACATGTGCAGGTTGCAGTATTTATCAATTGCCATTTGACTAATCTAGATTCATAACTGATCATTCATTCACTAACAAATGTAGCCTCTCCACTATAAATTGACAGCTAAGCAATCACTTGGCATTTGTGCATGTACACGAGAAGCGTGGCAGCTGTTAACTGCAAACTATGAATGACCAGTGTTGAAAGGCAAAACAAAAGGTGTCAGTTTTAAAAGATGTGATGAAAGAAAGTTGTTTGGCACACAGGCTTTAAAAAGCCTATCCTGAACATGGAATCTGATCATGCAATCTGATACATATAGGGAGACCATTGTGGTCTTGTGGCATCCCGTGAATTTAGTAGGACTGTGTGCAGGGATAGGAATCACCCACGCAGATCAGACAGAAGGTTCTGGCAGTGGCATGAAAATGTTGAGCCTGAGAGGAGATGTAGAAGGGGGGGTGAAAAAAAAAAGAAAAAAAAAGTAAAGAATAAGCCATTCACCTACAGATCAAAAGCTTTAAAAAAATAAACAAAAAACAAAAAACCTATGTTATGCTAAGTAAATGGTGGGTTACTTACCAGTAACTGTCCTTCTTTGAGATGGGCTGCTCACATCATTCAGTTATAGGTGTCTATGTGCTGCAGTGCACGGTAGCTCTGAAAGTCTATGGCCTTAGCCTGTTAGGTCAGGGCACATGGCCAACACCCCCTATCTGCCGTGACTCCAGCTATATAGGTGACAGTGACCCTGACCCTCCCAGTCCCTTATTCCTTTCACCAACTCTGGTTAGCAGGGATGGTGGGAGGGATCTGAATATATGTGAGCAGCCCATCTCAAAGAAGTACAGTTATTGGTAAGTAGCCCACCGTTCTTATTC
Organism: Podocnemis expansa; assembly: GCA_007922195.1. Taxonomy (NCBI): domain Eukaryota; kingdom Metazoa; phylum Chordata; order Testudines; family Podocnemididae; genus Podocnemis; species Podocnemis expansa. The sequence continues at coordinate 6,474,373 of ML681981.1, read as the reverse complement.
AAGCTCTGCTCACATCATTCAGTTAAAAGTGACTGCTAGCCATACCTAAGGATGATGGGAGGAGTTAGTCTGCCCACGCTGAGTACGGCTCTGCCCACAGCAACATCCTCTCTAGCCTGTTGGACGATAGTGTAGTGTGTCATGAAGGTATGCACGGATGACCATGCAGCTGCCTTGCAGATCTCCTGGATCGGGACCTTGATGAGAAAGGCCATTGACCAAGCTTGGGCCCTGGTAGAATGAGCCCTGACAGTCCCGGGAAGGGGTGTATTTGACTTTCCACAGCAGTCTTTGATGCAGTTTACTATCCATCTGGAAATGCATTGTGAGGACACTGGGAGACCTCATTTGCATTCAGTGACCACCACAAAGAGTTGGGAGATCCTGTGAAACAGATGTGGCACTCAATATATGTCAAGAGTGCTCTCTTCACATCCACAGTGTGCCACCTCCTCTGGTTCTCTGTAACCTGAGGGTCTGGGAAAAATACTGGCAAACAAATATCCTGGTTGAGGTGAAAAGGGGAAACTACCTTAGGAAGGAAGGATGGGTGGAGTCGGAGCACCACTTTCTCAGGGAAGAACCTTGTATACAGGGGTTCTGAGAAAAGGGCCTTCAACTCTGAGACCTTTCTAGCCAAAGTAACTGCCACCAAAAAGGACACCTTCCAGGCAAGGACCAGTAAGGTACATGAGTCCAAGGGTTCATAAGAAGGCTCCATTAGTGCACGGAGCACCACATTAAGGTCCCATTGAGGGATAGATTCACAGGGTTGCGGAAAGAGTCTTTCAAAACCCTTCAAAAACCTAGTAGAAGTAGGATGGGAGAAAACAAGACACACCCTCCACCTTCTTATGGATGGCCAAAATCACTGCTAGGTGGACTCTCAGGGAGAAAAGGGAGAGGCCCTTGTCTCTAAGGTCCAACAGAAAATCAAGGATTAGGTACAGGGGGGCTAGTGTAGGCTTGACCCCTTTATCTCGAGCCCAGCTGGAGAACTGTTTCCATTTGGCTGCAAAAGTGGACCTGGTGGATGGTCTTCTACTGCTGACCAGTACCCTCTTGACCCTTTCTTGCTCACTGAGCCAAGAAGTCTCCAGGATGTCAGATGCAGGAGACTGGGGTTTGGGTGCTGCAGGCACCCCGAGTCTTGTGTCAGGAGGTCTGCCCACAGAGGAAGGCGGAGTGGAGTGTCTCTGGACAGGTCCTGTAGGAGTGAGTACCAGTGTTGTCTGGGCCAACCCGGAGCTATCAGTATTACGTTCGCGCCGTCCTTCAAAAAGACCCTGTGTATCAATGGGAAGGCATGCATTAGAGGGCCTGACCAACTGAGGAGGAAGGCAACCGTGAGTGACTCCTCCTCCCGACCCCTGAGGGAACAGAAATACCGACATTTGTGGTTCTGTAGTGTCGCGAATAGGTCAACTCAGGGTGTTCCCCACTTGTTCATAGAACACTATGCTGTGCAGGGACCATTCAGGGTGAGCTAGGGGGTTTCTGCTGAGCAAATCTGCCAGCTTCTTGTCCACTCCCGGTAAGTGTGCTGCCACCAGAGTGAAACTGTGCTTCAGGGCAAATTCCCAGAGTTTGCATGCCTCACTGGAGGGAGCTGGAGAGCGGACCCCCTCTTGTCAGTTCATACAGAACATGGCTGCAGTGTTGTTTGTTAGGACCTGGACCGACCTTCCTTGAATCCTGTCCAGAAAGGTCTTGCAAGCCAATCTGATGGCCCACAGTTCCTTCATGTTTATGTGAAAGGAGGCTGTCTGCATGGGACCAAAGTCCTTGGGGCATCAGTGATCAGTGTCACTGTAGGAATTGACGCTTGGAAGGAGATTTCCCCCGTGGCAAATAGGGGGTCCCTCCATATCTCCAGTGTCCCCAGGACATTTCAGGGAACGTATCTTGGACAGAGGGTCTCTCTGTGGGTAAAATATCGTGAAGAACCAGCCATGAAAGGGTCTCATTCTCAGGTGTGCCATCCTTATCACAGAGGTAGAGGCTGCCATGTGCCTGAGAAGCTGTAAGCAGAGGCAGGCTGTGGTTACTTGGGATTCCTGCAGCTCCACAATGATAGTGCAGATGGACTGAAATCTTGAGGGGGGTAGGGTGGCCCTCCCTTTGCATGAGTCTAGGAGAGCTCCTATGAACTCTGTGCTTTGGGACGGGTGAAATTTTGACTCTTCTCGATTGACGCAGAGATCCAGGTATCTGCACAGGCGGGTTACTGCTCTGACACTGTGCTTTACCTGAACTCTCGATTCCCCATGCATCAACCAGTCATCTAGGTAGGGATAGATCTTTATGCATTGCTGGCATAGGAAGACAGTAATCAGCACCATGCACTTTGTGAACACCCTGGGGGCCAGAGAGAGCCTGAAGGGAATGATGTGAACTGGAAATGTTTTCCCCCCACCATGAACCTTAGGTACCTTCTTTTAGGTAGAGGGCTGCAAACCAATCCCTGGGAGTCAGAGATGGGATGATCTGAGACAGGGAGACCATACAGAACTTTATTTTCCTCATGTGTTTGTTTAAAGCTCTGAGATCTAGAATGGGTCTCATGTCCCCATTCGGTCTGGGGACCAAAAGTATCGGAAGTAAAACCCTTTTCCCCAATCCCACTTTGGGACCTTTTCTATGGCCCGAGGGAAAGGAGCTTCTCTCATTCCGTTTCGAGCACGCGGTCCAGTTCCTGGCTCCCATGCTTTAGATGAGGGAACGGTTTTCTGTCCCGAGGAGTTGACCGAAACTGTACATGATACCCTTTTGAGACCGTCTCAAGGATCCACTGATTAGTTGTGATGTTGGCCGAGTGGTGCGCAAATCGATGCAAGCAGTTGGCAAAGGTTGGTGACAAGGCTGTGGGTCCACTGCCCTTGAAGTAACCATCAAAAACACTGCTTCTTCCCTGCCAAATGGTCAGTGGTCTGCCCGCGCCTGCTAGTCTGCGAGGCTTGGGGTTTGTGATCTTTACTCGAATGAGACTTGTTTTTATCTAGGCCCCTGAGTTGATGCTGGGCGTACTGGTAGGACTGGGAGAAGGCACCTAGCATCTGGACCTGCTGTTTTAGTTGTAGTTGCTGTTGCAGAAGTTGTTGAGATTTCAAGGGGCACCAGGCAGATTGTGGTGCGTACATCCCCAGCGATCTGAGGGTGGCTCTGGAGTCCTTCACGCCATGCAGCTTTGCGTCTGTGGACTCAGCAAAAAGGTTAGGACCTTCAAATTGTAGGTCCTGAATGATGAGCTTCATCTGTAGGGACACACCCGAGCCCTGGAGCCAGGCAGAGCACCACATAGCTACAGCAGATGCTATATTACACAAGGCTGTGTCTGATGCATCCCAGGTGGACATCAGGGCATCTCTAGAAGCCAAGGCCCCTTCCTCCACTGTTGCCTCGAAATCTCTGAGGCGATCATTAGGGATAAGATTGCGAAAACCCTCCATGGCTCTCCAAAGGCTGAAGACATACCTAACCATGAGAGCCTGATGGTTAGAGATGTGCAGCTGCTAGGCTGACATAGAGTAAACCTTCCTACTGAATAAGTCGAGCTTTCTTGCTTCCTTGTTCTTAGGGGTAGAGCCCAGCTGTCCTTGTCTCTCTTTTTGGTTGACTGCGTCCACCACCAGACATCCCGGTGCAGGGTGTTGGAAAAGGAATGCAAGCTTGTTGGATGTGACATGATACTTGCAATCCGCCACCTTGGACACTGGCATAATTGAAGATGGGGTCTGCCACCATTCCCTAGCGATTCTGTACACCCCTTCATGGAGGGGAACAGATACTTTGGCTGGTGGAGCAACCTCCCTGACATCAAAGAGGGGGTCGGTCTCCTCCTGGACCACTCCCAGTTCTACATTGAGGTTCACTGCAATGCGGCAGAGTAAGTCCTGCTGCATGCAGGGATCACCCCTACATGCAAGGGGCTTTTGGAAAGTCTGCTCGTCCAGAGAGGATGATGAAGGGGCCTGAGATCTGCTGCGCTGGGTAGAGTCCAGGTCAGGCTCATCATCGGAGATATCCTAGGAGTCTGGGGGCCGGGATGGAGATGATACCGATCGGTCCCGAGAAGTCAAGCTATCATCAACCATCAGGTTGAGCCATTCTTGTGACCAGCCATTGAAAGAATCCTTGGTTGCAGTACGGCACAAGGGGGAGTGGCCCCTGTCCATCTGGGGAATCCTTTGTGGCATGGGTGGAACCAGGCCACGACACCTGTATCAGGGTTATACCCCTTCTCAGCTCAGGCGTTGGGGAATGTTTTTGGCAATGCTTGCCTGCCCATTTCCCAGTGCCGGAGGTAACTTTCGGAGAACCAGGGGAATGAACAGAGCCGGCAAAGAATGATGAGGACGAGCTGGACCTTCATCTTCTAGGGCTCTGGGAACACAGTACCAAGGGCTCATGGGATGAGTGCCAAGAGGAATGGTCATTGGAGTGATCATCGGTACTATGTCTTGGCGCCTGGATGAGGGCTTGACAGTACCGAACTCGAAAGCAGTACCAATCCCTGCGTCGATCACTCCTTAGACATGAGTGCCAGCTTACTCTTCAACCGGGCCTTCTTTGCTGGTACCAGCCGGGTCCTGGAACAGAACCCATGCAGTTGCTAGGGTCCCAGGTGTCAAAGGTACCGATGGCAGCCCCCCCTCCACCGATTTGCATGAGGGGTAACACAGGGATGGAGGTGCACAGTGTCGTGACAGTACTGAAGTCAATGCTGACCATGGCTTTGGAGTCTGTGCCGGAGATTAGTGTCGGGTGAGCTCCGGCGTAGGAGTCACCCACGGTGCCAGCAGGGTGCTTGTGGCCTGGGCTGCATCAGAGGTGGAAGCACAGTCCTCCACGAGAGTGCGTAAACGCCACTGTCTATCCTTGCAAGTCCTATGTTTGAAGGACTTGCAAAAAGGACAATTCTCTGGGAGATATGACTCAACAAGGTATGCAAGGCATTTCTGATGGGGATCATCAAGTGAGAAGGCTTTACAACATGAAAGACACGGTTTAAACCCTGGCATTTCAATTTCAAACAAAAGGAGCGACAGACACTTGCTTTTGCAAGTTTTGGCTAATCTGAAACTGTCACTGAGCGGAAAAGGGAACTGGGAAGGTCAGGGTCACAGTGACTTATATAGCCACGGTCATGGCACAGAGAGGGTGCTGGCCGTGTGCTCTGACCTGACAGGCTAAGGCTAAAGACTTTCTGAGCTACCATGCGCTGCGGCACATAGGCACCTGTAACTGAATGATGTGAGCAGTGCTCGAAGAAGAATTGACGTATTATGCCTCCATTTAAATCTACTACTAGTGATTACATGCAACAAAAATTTACAACCTGATTTATAATGTAGTTACACTGCAGTTAACATACTTGCATTATGAAGTTTATTCAAAACAAATGGATTTGAAATCTGGCTGATATATTTGACTATTACATTATCAGTGTCGATCTTGTCTCCATCTGAGTTACACAAAGGATGAATTTAGTACAATCATTATGGAAAAGGAAGCAAGAAATCCTGTGGCACTTTTAGAAGGACTAACCAACTTATCTCATGAGCCTTCATCAAATGCTTTGAAGATGGGGGAACTTACAGTATGGAGGAAAATAAATGTAGGGAAGTGTAAGTCATTGGATCTGGTCAGACTGTTACAGCAAATCAAAACAGTTGTTCCAATTAAAACACTGGGGAACAGCATATAGAGGAAGTTGAGATGAAATCACCTTTTGTAATGAGAAAAAAAATCTCTAGTCCCTATTTAACCCTAAGGCAATGGTGTCAAATCTGCATATGAATTCCAGTCCTGTACTTTCTCTTTGAAGCTTTGATTTGTTATCCATCTGTCTGAGCGCAGCGATTAATAAATCATCAATGTAGTGAGCAGGGAGATTGAAGTGTTCCCCTGCTGGTTTTTGAATGTTGTGATTTTTGATGTCAGACTTGTGTCCATTTATTCTTTTCCACAGAGACTGTCCTGTTTGGCCAATAATATAAGGTGGGAGCAAGGGAGGCACTTCTGGCACATGATGGCATAAATCATGTTGGTGGATGAGCAGGTGAATGAGCCCTTGATGGAACAGCTGGCTTAATTAGGTCCTGTAATCATGTCTTTTGTGCAGATATATAGGCAAGGTTGGCAACATGGTTTGTTGTAGGGATATGTGTGTGCTTTAATGTTTCTGCAGTTTGGTTGGTAGTAAGGTGGAGGAGGGGTGACTATAAGCAAGGACAAGTCTGTCTCCCAAGACTTCAGAGAGTGAGGGATCATCTTGTAGAAAAGGCTGCAGATCCTTGATGATGTGCTGTAGAGGTCTGACTTGGGGGCTGTTGGTGATGACTAATAGCATTCTGTTTTCTGTCTTGGGCTTCTCTCCTGTTGTAGTTGACTTTGGGGTACACATCTGGCTCTGCCAATCTGTTTCTTCACTTCTGCAGAAGAGTACTGTAGTATTAAGAATGATTGATGGAGATCCGGAAGGTGTTTGTCTTTATCTGAGAGATTGGAGCAAATGCGGTTATGTCTTAGTGCTTGGCTGTACACAATGAATCATTCAGTTTGTCTTGAATGAAAGCTCGAGGGATGTAGGTAACTATCAGGGTTAAATAGGGATTATAGATTTTTTTCCTTATTACAAAAGATGATTTGACCTCACCTTCCTCTAGTCTATACGCTATTCCTCAGTATTTGAATCTAAAAAACTGCTTTGATTTGGTGTAACAATCTGACCTGATCCTATGACTTACCCTTCACTGCATTAATTTTCTTCCCATTCTGTAAGCTCCCCATCTTCAAAACATCTGATGGAGTGGGACTTACTCCCACCAGATTTCATTGATAAATAAATTTGTTAGTTTTTAAAAGTGCCACAGGACTACTCGGTTGTTCTGCTGACCCAGATTAACAGGGCTACAGCTTTGGATACTGAAAAGGAGACATGGATCTATAAACAGAGCAAGTATAACATGTTGCATAGAAAGATACTATATTTTCAGAACTGTGTGTCTTACTAAGGATTTGAAAGAATTGCACAGAAATAAAATACATCAGAATTATTGCCCCAGATCGAGGCAGCGGGGACTGACATCTGGGTTATTAGTTGCATACCACATGAAAAAAACCAAATTATTTTAGCTGCAGAAATTCAGTTTATTGGGATTTTTCTCTCCATTCTTTTCCACTTTGATTCAAAAAAATTAGCTTGAATCCAGACTCATCACTAGGGTGAAGAAGAGTAGGTTTATTGGCTTACCACAAAACTGCATTGAGGATATCAAACTCAAAGGCAAAGGGATGGATTATAAGGTTTAACCACAGCTCTAAAGCTCATAATAAATCCAATTATATATGTATTCGAAAATGGACTAACATGTGCATTACATTTTACATTGCATCAGGCTTTGTACCTGGCCTCCAGATTTTTGTAACCAATCCCTGTACAGATCATGAACTCTTTATGAGCTGAAGAATATGCTGGTAAGCATAGCCGCAGCTACAGGTTTATCACACATTATTCTTCTTACTGTTATTACTTATCTACTTACTACATGTTATTTACAAGACCATTTGTGAATTTAGGATTGTTAACCCTCTGTTTCCTTACTTCTATGTTCTTTCGCTGTTCAGACAAGGTCTATACAGTATATATCTTGAAATCATTTTAGAGGATTATGAAGAAAATTCTCTATGATGTAACATGCAATAGAGCTGGATATATGTGTATACGTGTGTCTGAATATCACATACAGCAAATATGGAAGTTAGACTGTGCCAGAATTAAGGTTCCAAGTACAACCTTAATTTGCCCCCTTTTGCATATACCTTTCCTTTCTACAGGACCCCTGCCTCATTCCGTACAAGGATTCGATAGTACTCACTTAATAAGTACTGAACATTTAGTATTCTTATTGTTCAATGTGTGACCATAGGTCTTATTTACTGCAAAGCATTCAAATCTTCCTCTAAAGACAATTATTAGTTTCTCCATGTGCTTTTGTATGGTGCTCATCACAATAATATCTGAGTGCTTCACAATTAATCTTCACAAAACCTCTGTGAGATAAAGGGGGGGTGGAGGTTGTATTATCATCTCCACTGAAAATAGGGAAATGTAGTGAAGAGAGATAAAGATCAAAAGTATCCAATAATTTTGGGTGCCTAATTAGAGATGTCTGATTTTTCAGAGAACATAATATTATACAGCACCTTCTATATTCAAGCACAAATCCAATTAACTTCAGTTGCACTTTTGATTGCTCAGCATTTTTGCAAAGCAAGCCCCACAGACTCATGTCAGGCACACAATTAGTAACACTGATGTAAAATTTTGTTTAAATTATTTCCCCAGCATCACAAACATTGTGACAGAGGCAGGGATAGAAACCAGTTCTCCAGGGCAACATTCAACTGCCTTAATCACGGGGTTATCTTTTCCTACAAATCTCTGCTTCATTCACTATACACCTTCCAAATAACTCCAGATAGAGGGTCCACTAACTCATTAAACATCTTTGCGCATTATCAGGGGTTCTTACTTAGTGTCCCCTTTTCAATACCTGATTTTTAACCACTGACTTTCCCTCCTATTTTTTTTTCTCTCACTCTTTTCCCCAAGAAATCATTTGTGACCTGGACTCAGTGGTTCCTCCCTCCCAGTGGATGGGCCTTTTGTCTTGGGTAGACTAGGCCTGCCATTTCCTAGATACTAAGTAGGTACATACCCTTCAACTTCTGCAAAGAATGAGGCGGGGGTCCTACAGATAAAAGTATTCTTCACTATACAACCATGATTCATTGCCAGAGAAGGTTCATCCTGTATACCGAATCAGGCAGAAGTCTCGCAGAAACAATAGTATGGAATCATATGACTGAAGACTGTAGCATAATATATAAACAAAAGGGTTTGAATTAAGTTCACATGGACAATATTAATTCTGGCATTTCCTAACTTTTTGCATGCTTAACTTTGAACCTTAACAATGTTATTTGTTAGGTAGCTTTATTGTGTGGCTACATTACCTTCCTAACTTAAAAAAATCCTGAAAGAACTGAAATTCCATCACATTTGTGACCAAGGGACCCCTTGATATCAAATGGCAGAGGGCACAGTGGTTATGTCTACACTGGGACACCCCTGGAAGTCGACTTAACGTGGTCAACTTTAAGTCAACCTTGTCAAGTCGACTTCAAGGTATGTCTGCATGGACAGGGAGCAGACAAACCCATGGCACCCATCCTCCTACCCCGCCCCCAGTCTGGATTGGGTACCCTGAGATCAATCAGCCCCAGTTGCCAATCTAGACTGGGGACCCGATCTGGTTCCTGCCCTCTAGGGAGGAGCTGGGAGCTGGGTCCAGCTCCCAGCCCCTCTCTGCAGGTGGCAGGGCCAGCAAAGAGGGGCTAGGAGCCCGACCTGGCTCCCACCCACTCTTTACCAGCAATGGGGGCTTGGAGCTGGCTTCTGCCAGCTGTGACAAATGACCTGGGGCTGAATTTGGCCCCCAGTCACTTATAATGGCAGGAGACTCCACAGAGTGGCTGGACTCTGCAGCCTGGTTGATTTCACTTCTGTGAAATCGACCAGGCTGCTGAGCCTCCTGCCAGCTGTGACAAGTGACCCGGCATCCAATTTGGCCCTGGGTCACTTGTCATCACCAGCAGGAGCTGGCTCCAACCCCCCAGCACCCATGGAGGGGAGCCAGGAGTGATGGCACCCCCCAGCTCCTTTCCGCAGATGGTGGGAAGGCAGAGAAGGACTTGGAGCCCGACCTGGCTCCAAGTCCCTCTCCACAGCCAGGGGTCAGCGGTGCCAGCATCTCTCCAGGCAGCTTGGGGAGCCGACTTCTCACCTGGCCCCTTGCAAGCAGCCAGGGATGCGGGAACCAGCATCAAGCCGGCATCTTCCCCGGGGCAAGGGAGCTGGCATCTCTCTCTATAGGCTGCAGGGACTGGGAGCCTGCAGGGAGCCCATCTGGCTCCCAGAGGCTTGCTACAGGGGCCGAAGCAGCTCAGAGCCTGGTCAATTTTTCACCGGCTCAGAGTCTGTGAAATTGACCAGACTCAGAGCTGCTGGCTCTGCAGTGCAAGCCTCTGGGAGCCAGACGGGCTCCCTGCAGAATCCCAGCCCCCAAAGCCTCCAGAGAGGGCCTGAGAGCCCCATCCAGCTCTCAGCCCCTCTCTGCAGGCTGCACAAACGGGCTGCCAGCCCCTAACTCCTGTGGAGCCCCTAACCCCCTAACCACAGGGCTGGAGCTGGATTGGGCCCCCTGGCCAGATCAGGCCCGAGCCCCATCATGCCCAGGGGTGGGGAGGGGGTCAGGGCCTGCCCTGTAAAATCAGCTTAAAAGCTTAAACCAACTTACAGGGCAGGAGTTACTAAGTCGACTTAAGCACTTGCTTAAGTCAACTTAATGATTTCTAAATGTGGACTAGGCGTTATTTAAGTTGACTTAATGCCACAGTGTAGACATAGACAGTGAGTGCGCAGAATGGGAACAAAGAACCCAAGGTTAAATATCTGTATAATAGTTCATCAAAGGATGGCATGTGAGGGCTCTACTGAAAACAAGTAGCCAACCAATCATTATAACCATTGTCAAATGTATGTACAGGCAACGTTTAAGCATTTATACTGTATATTGAAAATTATGCTCCTAAGTTTTGGAGTTAAGGCAGATTCTCCAGAAGTGGTATCTCTCAGAGATGTTCCCATTAGACAGGAGATAACTGATACCAATCTTCCTGTCTTTCCTTTTGCATAATGTATGCCTCACACCGTGTCTATCTGCATGCTGAGCCAGGCCTAAATTAAGAGACTGAGACATCCGTGAGAGGAAAGCTCCAGTAAGAAGCGAACAGCAAGGGGATGTCCCATGTATAAAAACAAAGGGTTGGTCTTGTATATATTGGAGCAAAGGGATGCAAACTGTCATCATGCATGCCTTATGAATGAAAGATCAAAGGTCCCTAGCTGTGAAGAGCTGCAGGGATTTTGACCGAGCATACTTATTTAACAAGTTACTCTTGTGTTTAATCATAGAATCATAGAATCATAGGGTTGGAAGGGACCCCACGAGGTCATCTAGTCCAACCCCCTGCCAAAAGAAGCAGGACCACTCCCATTAGATCATCCCAGTCAGTGTTTTGTCCAGCTGGGACTTGAACACCTCCAGAGATGGAGATTCCACCACCTCCCTAGGCAACTTATTCCACTGCTTCACCACTCGCCTAGTAAGGAAGTTTTTCCTAATATCCAGCCTGGACCGCCCCAGCTGTAACTTGAAACCATTGCTTCTCGTTCTGCCCTCTGTTACTACCGAGAACAGTCGAGCTCTCTCCTCCTTGGAGCAACCCTTCAAGTAGTTGAAGGTTGCTATCAAATCCCCCCTCAGTCTTCTCTTCTGCAGGCTAAATAAGCCTAGTTCCTTCAGTCTTTCTTCATAGGGCTTGTGCTCCAGCCCTTTGATCATTTTGGTTGCCCTCCTCTGGACTCTCTCTAATTTGTCCATGTCCTTTTTGTAGTGGGGAGCCCAAAACTGGACACAGTATTCCAGATGTGGCCTCACTAGTGCAGAATAGAGGGGAATGATCACATCCCTTGATCTGCTGGTAACACTTCTTCTGATGCAGCCCAGTATGCCATTGGCCTTTTTGGCAGCAAGAGCACACTGCTGACTCATATCCAGCTTCCCATCCACCATGACTCCCAGGTCCTTTTCTCCAGTGCTGCTATTTAGCTGATCACTCCCCAGCCTGTAGCAGTACATGGGGTTTTTTCGTCCCAAGTGCAGGATTTTACACTTATCCTTGTTGAACCTCATGAGATTCCTCTTGGCCCACTGCTCCAGTTTGTCTAGGTCTCCCTGAATCCTGTCTCTGCCCTCTAGGGTGTCTACCGTTCCCCCCCAGTTTGGTATCATCTGCAAACTTACTAAGTGTGCAATCTATCCCATCATCCAGATCATTAATGAAAACATTGAACAGAACTGGCCCCAGGACCGACCCCTGGGGCACACCACTTGTTACTGCCTGCCAACTTGACATGGAGCCATTGATTCCTACACGCTGAAACCGTTGTTCTAGCCAGTTTTCTATCCACCTTACAGTCCATGCATCTAAACCATACTTCCTTAATTTGCCAATGAGAATGCTGTGGGAAACCGTATCAAAAGCCTTGCTAAAGTCAAGGTATATCACATCAACGGCTCTTCCCGCATCCACAAATCCAGTCATCTCATCATAGAAGGCGATGAGGTTGGTCAGGCATGATTTACCCTTGGTAAATCCATGCTGACTGTTCCTGATTACTCTATTTTCCTCCAAGTGTTTCAGGATGGATTCTTTGAGAAGCTGCTCCATGATTTTTCCAGGGATTGAGGTGAGGCTGACAGGTCTGTAATTCCCTGGATCGTCCTTTTTGCCTTTCTTGAAGATAGGTACTATATTTGCTTTTTTCCAGTCCTCTGGCACCTCCCCTGTTCGCCACGAGTTTTCAAAGATAATGGCCAACGGTACTGCTATCTCATCAGCCAGCTCCCTCAGCACCCTCGGATGCAGTTCATCCGGCCCCATGGACTTGTGCACATCTAGTTTCTTTAAGCAGTCCCTAACCTGACCTACTGTCACCAAGGGCCTCTCTTCTTCTCCCCAGTCCCCCGTACCTAGTGTAGTGGGCTGGGAGCTGACCTTGCTTGTGAAAACTGAACTAAAAAAAGCATTGAGCACTTCAGCTTTTTCCTCATCCTCTGTCACGAGGATGCCTGCCCCATTCAGTAAGGGACCTACACCATCCCTGATCCTCTTCTTGTTATTGATATACTTGTAGAACCCCTTCCTGTTATCCTTCACATCCCTTGCTAGTCGCAACTCCATTTGTCCTTTGGCCTTTCTGATTTTATCCCTGCAGTCCCGAGCAATGTCTTTATATGCCTCCTTAGTCATCTGTCCTAGCTTCCACTTCCTGTAAGCGTCCTTTTTATGCTTCAGCTCAGTGCAGAGCTCTCTGTTAAGCCACAGTGGGCGCCTTCCACATTTGCTGTGCTTTCTCCTTATCGGAATTGTATCTTCCTGTGCCCTTAGCAGGGTTTCTTTAAAATGCACCCAACTCTCTTGGACACCTTTCCCCTTCAGATCAGCCTCCCAAGGGATCCTGCCCATCAGTTCCCTGAGGGAGACAAAATCTGCTTTTCTGAAGTCCAGGGTCTGTGTTTTGCTTCTTTCCTTCTTTCCTTTAATCATCAACTTGAACTCAATCATTTCATGGTCACTGCTACCCAGGCTGCCATTGACCTCTACTTCCCTGATAAATTCTTCTCTATTTGTGAGCAGCAGATCGAGAGGCGCAAGGCCCCTCGTTGGTTGCTCCAGCATTTGTACCAGGAAGTTGTCCTCAACACTCTCCAGAAACTTCCTGGATTGCCTGTGCACTGCTGTATTGGCCTTCCAGCAGATGTCAGGGTAATTGAAGTCCCCCATGAGAACCAGGGCCTGTGCTCTAGAAACTTCTGTCAGTTGTCCACAGAATGCCTCATCCACTCCCTCCTTCTGATCTGGTGGTCTGTAGCAGACACCTACCACAACATCCCCCTTGTTGCTCTCCCCTCTAAACTTAACCCACAGACTTTCAACTGGCTTGTTTCCACTTTCATAATGAAGCTCTGAGCAGTCATAGAGCTCCTTTACATATAGTGCTACTCCTCCCCCTTTCCTTCCCTGCCTGTCCTTCCTGAACAGTTTATACCCATCTATTGCAGAGCTCCAGTCATGCAAACTATTCCACCACGTCTCTGTTATCCCAATCATGTCATAGTTCTTTGTCTGCGCTAGTGCTACCAATTCCTCCTGCTTGTTTCCCAGGCTCCTTGCATTTGTGTATAGGCACCTAAGATACCCAGCTGATTGCCCTACTTTCCCATTTTGACATTCAATTCTATTGTATCTACCGCCCTGGATTTTCTTTTGGTGTTGACCTCCCCCACCTGCCTCAGGCATTAGGGCTTCATTAGAGCATCTAAGAAAGTTATTTGATTCCCCCCGCATGTTCCAGTTATCCTCTCTTCTATCCCTGGAGTTACAGTCCCGGCACCCCCCAAGTTCCATCCCATCCCCCTGGTCTCCCACGTAGTCACTTACCTGTGGGCTTTGGTCTCCTTCCCCCTTCAGACCTAGTTTAAAGCCCTCCTCACTAGGTCAGCCAGTCTGCGTCCAAATACGCTCTTCCCCTTCCTCGAAAGATGGAGTCCATCTCTGCCTAGCAGTCCTTCTTCCTGAAACAGCAACCCATGGTCGAGGAAGCCAAAGCCCTCCTGACGACACCATCTTCGCAGCCAAACGTTCATCTCCAGGATGCATCTGTCTCTGCTCAGGCCTCTACCCTTGACCGGAAGAATCGAGGAGAACAC